>PVJN01054826.1:0-13283 GCA_004026805.1 Lasiurus borealis | reverse complement strand
CTGAGGGCAGCCACGCAGCTTCCCTACGGAGATGTTGCTGTAGCGGGGAGGGGGAGGAGGGGGGCAGGGCGAGGTTGGGGTGGGGGGGGAATTTGTTTCACTGGGGTTCGTTGAAACCCAATCTGCAGGAAAGGACGCCGTGGCAGGACCGGGGTTTGGATTTCATTCGCTGATTTAATAAAAGCTCACAGGACGGATTTGGGGATATTTCATTAATCTCGCTTTCCTCTCGGTGCAAAGGAAATGAGGTTCATGCTCGTTCAGACTCGGCCTCGCTCTTCACAATAGGCTGCCAATGTCCACTCTCTCCCTGGCAAGTCACACCCGATTAGTCACAGGAATTCTTCCCGACCTCGTCCCCGTGAGCGGGAGGGCGGCGAGCGGCCGGCGTGGGCTGCAGGAGCGCATGCGTGCACGCTCCCTCCCGCCCGCCCGCCCGCCCCCTGCCACCCTCTGCCCGGCCTGGTTCTGACTGTCCGTGGCTTTGAAACCCCGGGGGTGATGGCGTTCCTGAGAGCGTCTTGCCAGGACGCGGGTTTTGCAGACCCTCCTGGCCCGCGAGACGGTCCCGAGTGTCCCCCTCCGCTGGCAGGACGGGCCGGGCCCTTCCGAATGGAAAAAGGACATGTTTTTGGCTATAGACACCCTCCTCAGCACCAACTCTGTGTTTTTACTGAGCAATTCGCAGGGCAGAGAGGTAAGGCAGGGAAGGTACAAGGGAGCCCAGTGGGGATCCTGGTTCTGTCCTTGGCCAGCTGTGTGACTTTGGGTGAGCCGCTTACCCTCTCTGAGCCTGGGTTTCTGAGAAGTGGGAATGAATGATTCCTGGTGTCCCTGCCTCAGAGAGAGAGGTGAGGCTCCAACATGGCCCTCTGGGTTCAGCCTAGTTAGTGGTCACATCTCACGGTGGTCAACGCCGAGCCCCTTTCTCTCTCTCTCTCTCTCTCTCTCTCTCTCTGTCTCTTAATACTTTTATTGAATTCAGAGAGGAAGGGAGGAGAGAGAGATAGAAACATCCATGATGAGAGAGACACAGACGGGCTGCCTCCTGCTTGCCACACCCTGGGGATGGAGCCTGTGCCCCGGGCCTGTGCCCTAGCTGGGAGTCGAACCCTGACCTCCTTCCAGGGGCCTGAGGTGCAGCTCGAGGCACTGGGTGGGGGCAGGGGTGGCGGGGGAGTAAGTGACCAGTCACACAGCGTGGTGGCGCGCTGTCCTCACAAAGCACTTGGTGTAGGCCAGGCCGGGCATGGGGCTGTGCCCGTACTGCAGCCCACCCTCCGAGGAGGAAGGTGCCCCATGTTACAGCGCCCGTGGCACTGGGCGGGAGGCTGAGGCTCAGCGGATCCGGGGCTCAGAGGCAGCCCAGCCGGGCGCACAGGCCGGTGCTGGGGCCGGGCAGGCTGTCTGTGCGGCTCAGCCGCTGCCGGGCTGGGGTGCCAGGATGGAGCGAGAAGGAGCTGAGCGCGGGGCTTTGAACTGGAGCGGGGTTGGCTGCAGGAGGAGGACGGGGAAGGCTCTCTGGGCGTGGGCCAGAGCCTCATGGAGACATACACGCCGGTGGCCTGGAGCCGCCGCCGGGCCCTGACCAGCGGGATCGGTCGCCCGGGTCCACAGAGGGACACGCCGCGGGGCTGGTATCAGCGTGCCGGCCTCCCCCGGTCAGGTTACAGCCGATAGCGATCCCCGCGCCCCCGTGCCAACCACAGCACCGCCGGGAGCCGCCTAATTCAATAGTCGGAGGCTCGCGAGAGGCGTGCGTCTCAGGTCCGGCGGGGCCCACGCGGAGGGGGCGTCTGGACTCGGAGACAGACGCTGTTGTTGTCGAAGAGCCACGTGGCAGGGCCGGGGTGCCTCTGGGGACAGGGTTCCCCCGTCAGCGCCTTCCCGCAGGCTGCTCGGGCGGCGGCTTCTCCCCAGGGGCTCCCCGCTTCCTCCTGTGTCTTGCTTTCACTTTCAGGGGGGAGGTCTCCTGCCCCTCCACTCTCTCCACGGCCCCCCACAAACACCCACCAATCCGCTCACACCATTGGGATCCAACGGGCCTGGAATTCCCGGTAGGAAACTCGCTGCTTTTCCTGCCTCTCTCAGCGCTGCGGGCAGGAGGTCACAGCCAATGTCACAGAGTCCGGGCCAACGAGCCCAGGGGATGGACCCAGGGCCGCTGACACAGCCTCGAGTGCCTGGTCAATTCTGTACCCACAAGCCCTCGTTGACCTTCAAGATTCGCTCAACAGTGGCTCCTCCGCTAAGCCTTCCCCCTCCCCCTTCTCCCATCCCGCCCCCGAGGCCCTGTCCTCCTGGCCGGGCCATACCTACCTCGTCACAAACGTCTCCTGGGTGGATTCTGGGTGGACCTCCCAGGGCCAAGGGCCGTGTTCCCGCGTGCTGGTTCCAGAGCCCGCTGTGCCGTGGACTTTACTGTGGCCGCAGCTGGGAGAAGCCAGCGTTGGAAGCAGCGGGTGCTTTGCTTTCCAGGCGGTGAGGCATGTCTCTGTGTCTGTCCCCCCGGTGGTCCCTGTGCTGGACAGGTGGACAGGCCCGAGTGTGCGGAGCAGGGAGCCCGGCCTGGATGGGGAGAGTCAGGAATGGAGGGTGGGTTGGCATGAGGCAGCCTGCCCGCCCCCCTCCCCCCTCCCCCCCTCCGAGGGTCTGGTGCAGTGTAGATGGTGGCGTGGGAGAAGGGGTCGGGATGGCAGGGGTCAGAGGTCAGAGGCCCACCTGCCCAGGGAGGCTTTTGGTTGGAGACCAATGGGTGGGCACCCTGGGCAGACGGCCACAGGGGAGGGGGCCAAGGCAGCCCCCGACATAGGGGCACGCTGAGGGGGCCACGCCCTGTCGGGTGCAGGGCTGCTCTGGCCGGGAGAGAGGGGCTCCCGTCTCTCTGTGCGTGCAGGTTCTAGAAGGTTCCCAAGGGCTGGCAGAGGCCATGACGGGCCGTGGAGGACGGGGAGGCCACGGGAGCCTCCAGATCCTCCCACGTCTCCCCTGCACCCGCCGGGCGCGTCTCCCGGGCCGCGCGGCTCCGCTCCTCCGGCTCCGCGGGAATTACCGCTCCTTTGGGCCAAAGACAAGAAAGAATGCGGACTTGTTTCCAGGATTATTAAATTACACCGCGTCTTCTTCCCGCGCCTCTCATGGGCTCGGCCGCCGCGGGCTCCGGTTTCCTCTAATGAGGATAATGACCCGGGCTTAGCGGTAATGCCGCAGCGCCTGTCCGGTGCGGGCCAAGTCCGGGCGCGGGCTCCGCGCACCCCCGCCACCGCCCGCAGCCCGCCGCCCGCGTCACAGCGGCCGGACGCTCGGGGCGGATTAAACACCCGCTGACACCCCGGGGGGGAGGGACGTCGGAGCGAGAAATAAAACCCAAACAAAAGGCAGCTAATTCCCTCCTGTCAGCGGTGGATATTAAAGGCCGCGCGTTGGAGGGCCGGCCGTGCGCAGGCCACAATGGCACCACTGTTAGGTTTTAATTTAATTTTCAGAGAGGTGGCCCAGGGGGTGCTGGGAGGTTCCCGCAGCCTGCGGCCCGAGTGTCCTGAGACCTGGCCCCGGGTTCCCTGCCTCAGTGAGGCGAAATGCACGGTGGCCGCCCAAAAACTCAGCCACAGGGATCCTCCCCAATGCCCCAGCCACAGGGACCCTCCCCAATGCCCCAGCCACAGGGACCCTCCCCAATGCCCCAGCCACAGGCCCTCCCCAATGCCCCAGCCACAGGGACCCTCCCCAATGCCCCAGCCCCAGCCCCTCCCCAATGCCCCAGCCACAGCCCCTCCCCAATGCCCTGGGAGGCAGCCAATCAATGATTCTCTCTCATCATTGATGTTTCTCTCTCTCCTCTTTCTTCCTCTCTCTCAAACCAATAAAATCATATTAAAAGGCTTGAAATTCTGCTTTGCATCTTATTGAAGAAGGAGGAGGAGGTGGTGGAGGAGGAGGAAGAAGAGGAAGAGGAAGAGGAGGAGAAGGAGGGGAAGAAGAAGGAGGAGGAGGAGAATGAGGAGGAAGAGGAGGAGAAGGAGAAAGAGAAGGAGGGGAGGAGGAAGAGAAGGAGGAGGAGTAGGGGGAGGGGGAGGAGGAAGAGGAGGAGGAGGGGGAGGAGGAGGAGGGGAGGAGGAGGAGAGGAGGAAGAAGAGGAGGAGGAGGAGGAAGGGAGGAGGAGGAGAGGAGGAAGAAGAGGAGGAGGAGGAGGAGGAGGGAGAAAAGAAAGCAAGCACCGCTCCTGGCCGGTGGCTCAGCTGGTGAGAGTTGTCCCCGTAGCCAAGGTGGTGAGGCTGATTCCGCTCAGGGCAGACAAAAATCCCCCAACGGCTGCATCCGTAGGTGGAGGAGCATCACAATGTTTCTCTCTCTCATCCATCAATCAACCCGTAAACATTTAGGGAAATAGAAGCGAAGGTGAAAACACGCATCCCTCCTTGATGCTCCACTCGAGTTTACTGTTACCCAAGTCCTGGGCGTGCATACATCAGCCGCACCGGGGCAGGGGGAGTCCCTAGACGGGACGGGCTACCGTGGCTCTGTCCCCACTGCTCATTCGGGGCCCCACATGGGCCGCTGGACCGCAGGCCAGTGGGGGCCGGACACCACGGAGGGCTGAGCGCGCCCCCTGTGGCGGTCGGTTAGACTGCGGAAGGTGTGCAGAGTAAGCGTCAGTGCCGCGTCACCGCTGCCCACTCACCCACCCGAGGCGCTGCTCCGGGCCATTCTAAACCACGTCTGAGCCCTCGAGGACGTGGCCCGTGCCGCTTTCGTCTCCCCACATGCGTGAACACGTCCAGCCACACGCGTCTTTGGCAGCACCCTCACTGTCCCATGGCAGCCTCCAGTCTGTGGCCAGGGGTCCCGGCAAGCTCGCCCGCATGCTTCCAGAGCCGACGGCCGGTGGGCTTCGCGGTGAGGGGCACGCTGTTTCACTGGTGCTGCCCATCGGGGGCGTCTGCCTGTGGACCGAAGGTCCTGGGTTCGGTTCTGGTCAAGGCCCTGTACCTTGTTTGCAGGCCCCTCCCTGGTTGGGGTACATGCGGGGGCAGCCGGTCCATGTTTCTCTCACATCGAGGCTCCTCGCTGTCTCTCCCCTCCCTTCCACTCTGCCCAAACACCAAAGGGAGAACATCCCCGGTGAGGGAGGGCTCACAACACCAGGCAAAACATGCCTCTGACATGCACTGGGTGAGAATGGGAGCATACAACCCGCACCCACAGGGAACTATCCTGCGTGTTTGTCTCTGTATCTCTGCATCTGCCGCCCTTGATCAGACCGTGAGGTTTTTGAAGGGGTGGGGGGGGGGAGGGGGCCAGGATCCTGTCTGCTTTGTCCATCGACACAGCCTCGCACCTGGAATGACACCGGCCATGGTAGACGCTCAGTAAGCATTGGACGGGGGTCAGCTGATGCAGTCGGACGCCATGGAGGAAGAGCCGGTTGGGAAGAGGGGGGCTCTGTACAGTCGTGTGTGCGTATCATATCGCTGTAACCCTGGGCAACGAGGGAAGCCGTGAATGCCAGAATGAGGTGGGCACCGAAACAGAGCCAGATCATGCTCTCTGACCTCTGTGACCTCTGTGACCTCTGTGGCCGGGAAGGTGTAGGAACTGGGCTGGAAATACTGATAACGGTGCTTATACACCCACTACCACTGATAGCTCTCCTCTGCTCCCTCTCTCTCTCTCATCCTTGAGTCCCCCCACCCACCCCTCCACAGCTCTGTTGAGGCACAAACTGTTGCCACCGCCCACCTTTGGTAGACAGGTGCCAGAGGCCCGGAGTTTGAGCTCGGGGCCCAGAGCCACTCAGGTGGAGATGCCCCCAGACCAGGCCCTCCCGCTCCCAGGCGGGGCTGAGGCAGACAGACAAGCTCCCGGTCGCACAGAACGACCTCCGGCCTCGGATGTGCCGGTGCTGTGCCAAGCGCCAGACTTACCTGTATGTCAGTGACCGGGACGGACAGGCCCCGACCCGGCCTCAGAGCCGTGCCGTCCAAGGACGGGAGACCGGCATGAAGGGGCAGCAGCCAGCAAGCGGGCGGCGGGGTCTGGCTGAGACGCGTGTCCTGCAGGGTCGGGCGGGGGCGAGGCCGGGCTCTGCCTCTCTCGGGCGCCCGGGGTCGCTGCCTGTGTTGCCCTCAGCAGCAGGCGGTACTGCCCCCGAGCAGAGGGCCCCTCGGAGACCCGACACGGGCGGCCTAGGCCGGAAGGGGCTGGGAGGGGAGCAGAAAGGAGCAGGTGCAGGCTGGACGCCTTGTAGACAGCGGGTCCTTGTGGCCGCCTCCAGTGTGCGCACCCCCCCCCCTGCTTCCTGCCACGTGTGGCTCATGTTCTACCCCTTCACCCCTCCCCCACGCCAGCCCTGAGCCACGAGCCTGAAGACACGGATCTCACCCTGGTCCCTGCATTCCCTGGCACAGGCCTCTCCCACGTCCCATGGTCCCCACCACCCCTGCGAGCCCCCTTCCTCCGGCCCCAGAAGGAGACCGTGGGCCCCATCTGCGTCCGGGTTCTTGCTCTGACCTCCGGGCGGTTCCAGGCAGCCAGCCCCCCGCCTCGGCCTCCCTGTGAGGCCCGCAGACGCCTCCGTCTCCACATCGGTCACGGGGGGAGGTGGCCCCCAGCTCGGACGCCCTGGGCCTGAGTGAGGACCCAGGAAGAGGTGTCAGGCCGGGGCAGGCAGAGCGCCCGATGCTGCAGGTGTGTGTGTGCACCTGATGCTGACCGCCCCCCCGCCTTCCGCTGGACGGGGCAGCGGGCCAGTCCCCACCGCAGGGCCCCATGGCCGGGGCACTCGGAGCGCCTCGCTGTCATATGGCCATGATTAGGACGCGGGGTGGCGGGGGCAGGAGCAGGCTGAGATTCCATAAACACCAGCACCGGGCCGGGCACGGCTCTGACCGGGACCGTCGCTGGCGCTCGGTCGTGCTGGCGCGGAGCGGAGCGCGCCTCCACATGTAAATTAGATTACGGCGGCAGATTCAATTTAGCGGCAGCAATGTACCGGCGCACGGGCCGCGGAGGAACAATGCGAGGCCTGTTCTCGGGTCGACCAGCGGTGAAATCGCCGTGGGAGCGAGCGAGTTGAGGGGGGCGTGCTCGGGGGGGGGGGGGGGGGGGGAGGAGAGGAGGCAGCGCGCTGTCCCCCACCTGCCCTCCCCCTGCCCCTGCCACAAAGTCAGGTGAACGCTGTCCGAAAGGCCCCCAGGGTTCTCTCCCCCCGGAGGCGTGAGGCTTTAAGGAAAGGCCATGGCTTCGTCCCCGGGAACGTGAATCACATCCCAGGGATCCCAAGGAGGCACAGTCCTGGCACATTCTGGAAGGCCTGCGCCTGCGGGCCTGAGCCGGGTCAGCACCCCCGTTAGCTGGCGCTCTCGGGGACTTAGTGCGTGCTGGGCACTGTGCCAGGTACCCCCCACCTCCCCGTCTGTGGGTGTGCGGCCACCGCCGCTGCACAGAGGGGCAGACTAACAGAGTGGGAGGGACTCCCCACGATCTCCCAGCGGCAAGCGTCGGAGCCGGCGCCTCTGCCTCTGGCCGTCACCCTGTGGTCTCAGCGGAACTTCCGTGTGCTCCGTGCCTGTGTCCTTTGTATCTGGCCTGCACATGTGTGTGTGTGTGTGTGTGTGTGTGTGAGTGTGTGCGCTGGTGAGTAGGTGTGTGTTCACATATGCTTATAGGTGTGTGTGCGTGTGTGGTGCTCGGGCTGTAAGTAGGTGTGTATGCACATATGCTTGTAGGTGTGTGTGTATGCACATATGTTTGTAGGTGTGTGTATGTGAGTGTGTGGACATATGCCTAGTAGGAGTGTGTGTGCATGAGTGTGTGTGTGTGCTGTGAGTAGGTGTGTGTGCTGGTGAGTAAGTGTGTGTGTGTGTGTGTCTGCTGTGAATAGGTGTGTGTGCTGGTGAGTAAGTGTGTGTGTGTGTGTGTGTGTCTGCTGTGAGTGGGTGTGTGTGTGTGAGTGTGTGTGTGTGCTGTGAGTGTGTGTGTGTGTGTGTGTGTGTGAGTGTGTGCTAAGTAGGTGGGGAGGGGGAGGGGAACCCTGGAAGCCGCCAGGCAGACACACCAACCAACTGAGTTCAGGCACCGCACGGGGCAAGGGTGCGGCTGCGTGGACGTGCGGAGGGTCCTTAATGCCGCAGACAGAGGCTCCGCCCACGAGTGAGGACCGACGGCAGGGTGAGGGGGAGCACGTGGCGGGATTCTGTTTGGGGAAACACTTACAGGATCTTTAGACACGCACTGCCAGGGTGTCCGAGGAGAGCGGCCCAGTTTAACCCGGAGTCTGAAGCCTGATTGTGTCTGGGGCTGGGCCCGGTGCTTCCCCTTCCCTCTCTTTCTTGTCTGTGTATCATCTTCATTCCCCCACAAACATGTAATTCCTTTGGCATGGAGCAAACCCAGACCTGGCCAGGGCCAGGGAGCTCCGTGGTCAGAGAGGCGTCCCGCTCGGCCAGGGTTGCGGGCTCGACCCCTAGTCAGGAATCTACTAACGCATGCATCAGTAAGTGGAACAACAAACTGATGTTCCTCCCTCCCAAATCAATAAAAAAAAAATTTTTTTTAATAAACTAAAAATTGCTGAAACCAGTTTGGCTCAGTGGATAGAGCGTCGGCCTGCAGACTGAAGGGTCTCAGGTTCAATTCCGGTGATGGGCGTGTTCCTTGGTGGCGGGCACATCCCCAGTGGGGGGCGTCCAGGAGGTGGCTGATCGATGTCTCTCATCGATGTTTCTGACTCTCTATCCCTCTCCCTTCCCCTCTGTGGAAAATCAATAAAATACATTAAAAAAATAAAATTAAATTAAAAAATACTAAAAATCCTTGGTGTTAAAGGATTCTGTGTTTGCTTCTTTTGTTTGGGAAGCCGCGCACTGTTCTGCCTCCGGGCCTGCTTCCGGGCTGGCTGAGCGGGGAGGGAGGGGGATGTCCTGGGGTGGGGGTGGCCTGTTCCAGACCCGAGCCCTTTTATGGGGTCCCCACACACAGCTCTGCTTGTCTCGACGGCCCCCGGTCCCCAGGCACTTACCGGGCACCTGTCGCCACAGACGGTCAGGTCAGCCCTGCAAACCTCACAGCTGGACACGCTCTCCAGCCGCTGGTCTCCCCGCCCCCAGCCCCCCTGCCCCCTAGACCCCGACTCCTCAGCCCCCCAGGCCCCAGGCCCCCCGGCCCCCGGCTCCCGGCTCTGGGTCAGCTTGGGGTTGGGAGGCAGCCTGCCCCCCTGACGGGCCCTCCACCTGAAAGGGATTAGCCGGGACCCCCAGAAGCCCGCCACCCTAATCGCAGGGATTTCGTTTCTGGTTTCCTTCGAGGGGTGCCTCCAGGTGTGCGGAGTGATTAGCCGGGAGCCGGCGGCCACTGCCCATTGTGCCCGGCCCCGTGTCCCTGCCACGTGGCCTCTGGCAAGGACCCGCAATAAACACGACGCGGGCAGACGGCCACACGCTGGACTGCTTGCGGGCGCCAGGATGGGGCACACGGCAGAGAGAGGGCGGTCCCGCTCTGCCCCCCCAACCATGGGGACGTGGCCTCCTGGTCCCCTTTTTTTGTTTTTCAGAAGGAGGGGGCGCGACACCTCACTGAGGGCCTGGGCGGGAAGCTGCTGGGGCTGGTTTTGCTCCCCCGCTCCGCCCCCCGCCCCCCGCAGCCCGGCGAATCCCCCTGATTGCCGAGGAGCGGGAATGAGATGGTCCGCTGCACAGCGGCCGGCCCCCCATCCAGCCCGAGGAGGACGCCTCCCCGGCAGCTCGGGTTTCTCCTGTCGCCTCTTCCCTGGGTGGGGATTACCCCGTTTTCTCTAAACGTGCCTCCCACCCCCACCCCCACCCGCTGAGGGAGGCTTTCAGGGCTGTGGAAGAGCAAGAAACCTCAGCAGAAATGGGGGAGGGGGCGCGGGGACCCTGCCCGCTACGTCACCCTCTGCCCTGCTTTTGGGGTCTCCCTGCCCTCGGGGTTTCAGGAAGTGAAGAATGGGCGGAAGGAGAGGGGACAGAGGCAAGGAGGAGACCTCCAGCCACCCGCCCCTGGTTCCCGGCAGCCCCTCCCTCCGAGCTGGCTGGCTGGTCCCGCCTCCCAAGCCTGTTCAGCCCCACGTGAGGGAGGGTGGTGCTGAGTGTCCCCCCACCACAGGCGACACAGGGCTGGGGTACCAGGAACCAACCACAGCCGAGACCGGTTTGGCTCATTGGATAGAGCGTCGGCTTGCAGACTGAAAGGTCCCGGGTTCGATTCCGGTTGGGGGCATGTACCTTGCTAGAGGGCACATTTCCACAGTGGGGTGTGCAGGAGGCGGCTGATCGATGTCTTTCTCTCATTGATGTTTCTAACTTCCTGTCTCTTTCCCTTCTTCTCTGTAAAAAATCAATAAGATATATTAAAAAAAAAAAAAAAAAAGAACCAACCACACCCCTGGGGTCAGGTGAGGATAGCACCGGGGGTTGGGCAGTCCAGGGAAGTCAGGCAATAATGACAATGAGGGCTGGTGTGGCTCACTGGGTAGAGTGCTGGCCTGTGGACTGAAGGCTCCTGGGTTCGATTCCAGTTAAGGCCACAGGCCCGGATTGTGGACTCAATCCCCAGTGGGAGGCGTGCAGAAGGCAGCTGATCCACGATTCTCTCCCATCATGATGTTTCTCTCTCTCTCTCTCTCTCTCTCTCTCTCTCTCTCTCGCTCTCGCTCTCGCTCTCCCTCTCCTTTCCTCTCTGACATCAATCAAAATGCACATATTTTTAAGAAGAGCTTCTGCTGGGTGCCGGGCCGGCTAAAAGCACACCTGCCTGTAACACCCTGTTCCTTCCCGAAGCAGCCGGGAGGTAGAGCCACCAGAGTGTCCCGGTTTCACAGGCGGAAGACGGGGACGGGCATGCAACCTGTGACTAACAATAACAACGCGTCCAAAGTCCCGGAGCTGATGAGACAGGGAGCGGGGGTTCGGAGCCGGGGGGACCCTGCTTCCCCGCACCCGAGGCCTCCCCTGAGCGGGCGGCGGCAGCAGCGGGAAGAACACGCTCAGGAGGTTCCACATCTGGTTCTGCGGCTGCATTTGCTTTTTATGTTTATGTTTACTGATGTCAGAGAGGGAGGGAGGGGGGGAGAGAGAGAAACATCCATGAGGCGCACCCAGTGTGCAATGGGCCTCCACACGGGCACTCCCCGGGACGCCAGCAGACCGTCTTCTCCTCACAACCCCGGGCCCTGGGGCAGCCTCGCGGTGGCGGGCACCACGGTGAGCCCTGAGATGTTTTGCACGTTTCTCAGCCGCAGCGCTGCACAAGCTCTGCTCACGCTTCTTCGTGAGACGGCGTGCGCTTCCCTGTGGCTCTCAATCCACAGCTATTTGGAGCCCACGCCCCATGCTTCCCTGGAGAGCCAGGGGTCCCTGTCCCCGGCCCCCCTGCGGGGAGGCCGAGGCAGGGCCAAGGCCAGGTTCCCCTCACCGCCCCGCCGCCTCCCCGCCTCCAGGCCGGAGAGCTGGGGAGCCCTGCAAGCAAGCATCCATCGAGGGAAACGGGCCGCGAGGGACTAGCCGTGGGCCTCGGCCCCCTGGAACCAAACGCTCTCCCCCAGGTGGGGACCAGCATGACCTCATCCCCTGGCAGGCGGGGCACCCCGACACCATAACTCATGAGGCCTTCCCGCGAGGTGCTCAGCTGGGGAAACGCCTCGTCCTGCACCTGGTGGACGCACCGTCCTGTGCGGCCCATCCGTCAGCACAGCCAAACCAGAAGTGGCACGTGGGCTGAAAACACGCGAGATCACCGCCTCCGAGTGCAGCTCATTTCCCGGCCTCTCACTCCAATCCACCAGCCGATCCGCGGGCCCTGTGAACCAGCTGGAAGCTGGTTTGCCACGCCTTTTCCTTTTCCATCCGTGACGCAGTTCTGGAGGCAGCGTGGACTGACTCCCACCCAGGAAGGTCCATCCGGAGGTCCCCTGGGCCGGTCACAGAACCCGTGCGGATGGAGGGACGCCTTCCCTGGGGCGTCCTGCTGAGGGCAGCAGAGCAGGAGAGAGCCGTGCGCCCCACAACACACCTCTCCTGTCCTCCGCACGGATGTGATACAGACAGGACGCGGAGGCAGGGCCTGCGGGCCCTCCACGCAGGTCTGCCCAGGGCTGTTGGTCCGAATCGATGTCTTTGTTTGACGAGGGGACAGCGGGTGGACACGCCTGATGAGCTCCTCAGCCGGAGAAGGTCAGATGTTTCCCGTCTGGCCCGGCAGGTGTGGCTCAGTGGTTGAGCCCCGACCTGTGAACCAGGAGGTCACGGTTCAATTCCTGGTCAGGGCCTGTGCCCTGGTGGCAGGCTCTATCCCCACCCAGTGTGTGGCGTGCAGGAGGCAGCCCATCCATGACTCACTCTCTCTCTCTCTCTCTCCCCCTCCCTCACTCCCTCTCCGTCTCTGAAATCAATAAAAATATATGTAAAAAAAAAAAAGACTAGAAAATATTCTTCTTTGAATAAAAGATGTTGTAAAAAAGAACGAGGAAAAACATGTTCTCCATCTAAATAACAGCAACTAGCCTGCACGGACGGCCTGAAGGCAGCAGGCCTTGCCTGGGACTGCATCTGTGGTGTCTGGGCTGCAGGTGGCGGAGCGGAGGCACCACCTGGCTTGCCCTCCACCCTGTCCTCAGTGCCCAGCACGGAACAGCAGGGTGTCCGGGTGAGAAATGTGGGCCTGGGAGCGTCAAAAGAGCCCCCTCGCTGTAGGGAGGGACAGAGGGCGAAGCCAAACTTCCGACAGGGTCAGGAGTTTTCCCTCAGGCTGTGTTTTCCCGACACTGATCGCTCTTGCCTCCTGGTGCCAACGGGCACGGATCGCAGAGGCAGTACCGGGCGAGGCCAGCCCCGTCCAGCCGCCAGCCTGTCAGAAGCTCTGACACCTTGATTGCCCGTCACCTGGAACGACGGGAAGGTGTGATATCCTGAAGCCTTTCATTTTCCCTCCCCCGGGGGAGGGAGGCGGACGGGCCGGCAGGCTGCCTCTGACAGGTGCACATTACCTCCGACGCTCATGAATACGTGATGTGCGTCTGCCACCACCGCCACCGGGCGGTCTCTCCCCGCGATCAGTCGGCTGACGGCCGTAATTGCTGGGCTCGGCCAGACGTCTCTCTGGCGGGGGAACGAAACCTTGCTCAAGGTCAGCATCGAGGCCAAGGGAGCTGCCTCAGGGACAGTGCCGTCTTCAGAGAAGGGAGCTCACCTGGATGGAGAAAGGGGTGTGTGCGCGTGTGTGTGCGTGTATGCATGTGCGTGTGCCTGTGTGTGCGTGTGTGTGTGTGA
>PVJN01054825.1:0-13280 GCA_004026805.1 Lasiurus borealis | reverse complement strand
CTGGGTCCATTAGTTATGCCTATGTACATGCATAAACTGACAAACAAAAATAGACACAGAGATAAAGAAGCATTGAACACATGGTCAACTACAGCGAGGGATGGCAGGGAACAGTTGGGGGGCAGGGGTAACCCTTCTCCCTCTTTCTGACCGGTCAGTGTCATTGGTATCACTCCCTTTCTTGGAACCCCTCCAGAAGCCACCCTCTGCTGCCTTTCCTCGGGGCTTGGGCTGAATCACCCCCCCTTACAGAACGACCAGAAAAAGAACCCCGCTCTTTAGCCCGGCCCTCGTGAAACGGCTGCAGCGTTGAGATTAGTGATCACGCTTCCTCCCGTGACAGCGACAGGCCCTCGGGCTTCATCGGCAAAACCTATTTGCACGTGGCCCACTGTTTGCCGGGCTTGACATTTCCATTTAGAAGATGAATTAATTCTGAGCGGAGCCAAGAGTCCGCTCTTTGGGAAGACGGGTTAAGACTCAGGCCCTCGCAGGTCCCTGGAGCTTCCATGAGACCCTATCCCTTTCCCACGTGACGCCGGCTCAGCCTTCCTGAGGGGCAAGTGAGGAATCTGACATGAACTGCGGGCTGCAGCTAAAAAGGTATTTTTTCACTGTGGGCTTAGGTACCATCTGTGCTACCCCCAGGCCCCATCTCCCTGATCACAGCCTGAAAGAAGAGAATAAGGGCCTTGCTTACCAAGGGCATTTGATTCACCGGGGAGACATCCTGGTGAGCGCATGGGCTCTGCCTGCCCCTGTTCTGTGAAGGCCCCGCATGAGAGGAGACATTAGCTGTCCCTGCATCAGGGCACAGGAAGGCTGCTCTCTGTGCTGGGGCCTCCAACACAATGAACAATGTTTACTCTGGAAGCGATGAGCAGTGCAATAAACTGGAAAGCCTGCCAGTGGCTCCGTTAATAAGGCTGCTATTCACAGCTGCCAACGCTGAGGTAGTTTCTATGGGAAACCCTCATTAAAATAGAAGGAAGTTCTTTTAAATTATAGTAATTACATTTTTATTAAACATTATCCAAGTTAAACACAGGGATTTGTCTGGGAGGGCACTCATTCTGAGCTCTGGAGGCCAGGGTTAGTATCACCTCTCTCTGGTCTCTACTACCCAGCACACAACCTGACGCAGAGATTACAGAATGAATGGTTTGTGCCATAGGGTTACCGGTGGTGAAAATGGGGCAAATCCCCTGTCTCAAGTAACCCGGGTCTGTTCATGGAAACGCCCTGTGGAAAGGACAAGGGGCACCTGGTAGTCCATGGTGAAGAAAGCAGAACTTGTGGGAAGAAAGAGATGCCCAGGGTACTCAAAAGACTTCAAGACTCAGCTCACAAGTGGCCAGGTTGGCAGACAGCACTAGGACACCCCAGGCCCAAACTGCTTCACCAGGGGAGTCAGGCTGCCCCTTCTATTCTCAGTGGCATCTGGCCTTAATGCCCGAGCCCAGATCCCAGTGAGATGCTTCCGGGCCCAGGATACAGCATGGAGCTCTGCACACCAGCAAGTGTCCCCCCACACACTCATCTTCCCAAGATACAAAAATAAGGGTCGAGTCAGCACCTCTGACCTCTGTCCAGACCTGGAGCTGAAAAAGCCCATCTCCCTGCCCTACCTCCAGGGGGCTTGGACCGGTCCACCTTGATGAACCCTGGATTGACTTATCGGTTAAAACACACCCCAAATCACTCAGAAAAATGGATTAAAAAAACCATGCTGGATGACAAGGTATATGAAACCCTACAGCAGGGACCAGAACTTTACCCCACCGTTCACCCCACCCCTTCTGCTATGGCCACTAGACAGAAACCCGGAATGCGGACTCTTTCAGGAGACTGAGGCTGCAGACGGGCCCAGATGAGGACTTTGGCCCTCACCTGGCAGGAGTAAGGCCGCCCACTCCCAAGGCATAAGGCTCAGGGGCAGCGAGGTCATGATATCGCAAAGGGCAGCATACTCACCTCCTGACCCACCAGGTCCTCAGCTCCCTAAGACCTGCCCAAGCTGGCCTAGGGAATGGTGGGTGACCATTCCCTACCTCCCATGGCCCCAGGACATGTTTTTGCGAGTTACACACCCTGCCCTAACCATCAGCAGTGACTGCTACCCCAGCCTCCCTGCTGCAGTGGCAGCCTATTTCCTCTGGCACGGCACTTTCTCATAATCCATGAACAGGGTCCGACTAAGGAGAGATGGGCAGACACATACATATATAAACCGGTTTTCCAAAAGACTGTTTCTTCAAGAGGACATGAATCCAGGAGAAAAGGGGACAGACACCAAGCATAAACAAAGGCCCTTCTGTGTGACTCTAATTAGAATGACAACCAATTGAAAACAATTTAATGTTGGTTCATGAAAGGTTAATGAAATTCATGTTTTGAAGATGCAGAATGCAACACGGATGTAGCCAGAAACACATTTCTAACCTTCATTCTCTTTAATTATTTGGTCAGAATAATTTCCCAAGAGCAGTTTTAGTCTCTGGATGGCTTTAATTAAACACCACTGAACTTTAAGTTAACATCAACTCATCCAGCTCCAATTCAATTTTCAAATTAACCTACTGTCTAACATAAGGGTTTTGTGGCCTAAGCAGGGGTGTGGTGGGGGAGGGAAAGATGGGCATGGAGCCTGACAGATATTCACCAATTCTAGAACATTTTCCATCTTTCCCCCACCCTCTCCAGTGGCCAGGAATTTCTGTAACCTGTCACGAGCCTCCCTAAAGACAGAGGCCGAGGCTGAGCTGGGCAACCAAGCTGCCTGCTTCCTTGTCTTTTCCCATAGTCCTGGGCTCCGGCTCCATTCTCTCAACTTCCACATAAGCCTGGTACCATCAGACCCTCAAGTGAGCCCAGGGCCAGCAGACCCCTGCCCCCTCACCTCTACTCTCTCTACTCCTGCCTACCTGCCTTCTTCCCCCTTCTCTCCCTCCTCTTCGCAGTGCTGAAATGTGTCAAGAGCCTTGGCTCCCAATCCTGCCTGACTAGGTGCCCTCAGGAAACACCCCTATTTTCTGAGCTGACTTCTGGCACTCCACCCAGGCTTCTGGGACCTGCCTCACTTCTTTTCTGCCTTTGAAAACCAAAGTTCCTGCTTTTGTCAGTTGTGTTTCATAGCCGAACCAAGGCCCTTCTGCAATGAGCTTCTGCTTCTTTCTAAAACTTTTTTCCTGCTGACTGGGAGGCTACCCTAACATTTCTCACAGCCTGGGGCAGCTTCAGCCAGCTTCCATCAGAATGTGATATCTGAAGTTGGCCAAGAGTCTAATCTACCTAGTACATGTTCGGTAATGTGGAGGACCTGTACTTTGGCCCTGAGGTACAGCCACGTAACCATGACAAAGCTTTGTGTCAAAGGCAAGGGCAAGAAAACGCATGACGTCCCAGGAGAGCTGAATTAGCACTTGAGGAAAAAAGTATTATCTAAAGAATGCCATTCCCAGCCACTCTGCGTGACCTTTTCCATTAGCACCTGCAGCAGATTCCTTGGAAATCAGCTCTAACGCTCTGGACCCTAAGCCACAAGCACATCTGGTCTCAGTCTGCCCATCCAGACACCCTGCAGCAGCACAGCACCTGTGCACCTGGAGCTACACCAGGTCTGGACCATACATCAGCACCATGGCTAGACAGGAACATACATCAGCACCATGGCTAGACAGGAACATACATCAGCACCATGTAGCCTGGAGCTACACCGGGTCATGCTGACGGCAGGAGACTGCAGATGACCCCTCTGCTCCCACACTACCTTGCAAGGTGGCTGAGTCACCCCAGTTGCTTTGTTCAGGTCATGAGAGCAAGGTCAGCTGATGCCGCCCTCACAACCATGAGGGTACACCCCCTACAGCCAAGTGCACACTTCCCAGAAGAGAATCCACACTCCCCCACCCACACCTACCCAGGGGCAGCCTCTTCTAAGGCAACCAAATCCCACCCATCCCAAGGAGCTGCCCAATGGGAATGGGCAAGGGATTACAGTAAAAATGCTCTATAACAAAAAAGTTTCTCAGCCAAATGATTTACTAACCCTAAGACATGAAAGACACCCTAAAAAGGACCTAAAGTACTTTTTCACTTTAATATTTAAAAATAATATCTAATTTCAGGGCAAAGGTATCTGATTCATCTCTGGCTCCTCAGCGCTTGGTAGTATGTGTTTTGGCTCTAACTAAATATCTGAGAGCGGCAGAGCACTAGGGGACTCCTTGATGACCACGAGTCAGAGGGGCCCCAGAAAACCAAGGCTGACGGCCAACAGAACTGCAAGAGGAGCACTACCGACAGTACCCGCTTCTCCACTCACCCGCCATGAGCGGTCTTTGGTGATAGATTAGATGATCCAACCCAGGATATGTGCAGTCAAATGTCAAATAAATGTATTAAGTCACTGGGACCAGATAGCATCTGAATTTCTAAGCAATCAATCACTATTGCCACTGGTACATCCTCGAGCTATGGAAGATCAATGGGCCAGAAAGCCGGGCACCCTGCCCAGAGCCACGCTCACAAAGAGGAGAAAAGGTATATAAATCAAAGCCAGCCAGCGTTACAATAGTAACTCTCACTCTGACATTGACGGCTTCACACCAAAGTCACTCTGGATGAGGGGCCCGGAAGGAGCAGGAAAGTTAGAACCTGAAAGGACATCTGCTGACAGAGAAAACAAATGATGACTAAGGAAGGACGGCAAAGTAGCCATTTGCAACCTTCCTTGCCTTTGTGCACCCTAAGGAATTTTGAAAATCTTTGTGTCGCCTTTTGCATATGCAAGTTTGACAACTAAAACCTCTCACTGTAAGTTGAAATAGCTGCACAGAGCAGTTTCTGGTATATTATAAATACGGGCTTAAACTGTTAAGTCACGATCACCTTGTCCCAAAAGTAATCCTTGTGAGGCCCAACTGCGCTTGGGTGCTGGAACATCCTGCTTCCTGCACAGGCTGGATCCAATGAGTTTCTGGGACCTGCAATCAGAAGTTTGGCTCAGAGAAGTCAGCAGAGACTGTTCCTGAGGAGTCAGCAGATGGACCAAGGACACTAATGGCACTTTCCAAAGGACCTGGACACAAGTGGGCCAAGTACATGAATAGACAGTTGACAAAAAAAAAAAAAAGCAAGAAAATTTACCTTTAAAAATAAAAAGATTTTTTAAAGAATAAATTTTAAATAAAAGATACTCAACATCACTAATTTCAATAGGAAGGCAATTTAAACCAAAGGAATTTTATCACTTACCAGACTGGCAAAGAGGAGAGCAGGCACCCCCATTGTGGCTAGACGGGAACGTACATCAGCACCATCGCTTTAGGAAAGAATAACTATCAAAACTGGAGATGCATTCTCTAGAAGCCTCACTTCTAGAAATGACCCTACAAACATACTCAGTAATATAAAAAATGACCAAAGTATTATACATTAAAGGAGTGCTTATAAAAGCAAAAGAGACCACATAACCATCAAAAGGAGACTAATTAAACTATGGCATATTCATAAAATGGAACACAATGCAGAAAAATAAGCCAGAGAACAACCCCCAAACGGTGATTAGTAAAGAGTGTACAGTGCCACTTGGGCAAAAAGCAAAACAGGCAGCGAAGAAAAATGCATCTGGATGTGTGCCTAGAACACACCTGGAAGTAAACAGAGGACATGGGGATGGAGAAAATACAAGGTCAGCATGGAAAGCATCTTGTGTGTCAGAAAGTGAAGAAATGCTCCAAGACTGACAGGGGCATGTCAACAGGACATAGAAACCAAATTTGGGCTGAATTTGAGCATCAGAATGATAACTACAGAGATGGTTATTACATTGAATGAGAAAATTACACTAAAACTTTTTTAAAGGGGGGTACCCATCTTCACAGGAAAAATGTCAACTTTGTAGAAGAAATGACAGAAGAGAAAGTCACTTTTTTTAAAACCATCTTAAAAATAAATGACGCAGGTCAGGGGACAAGGAGAGAGAAACCAAAGAACTTATATGCATCTGTGCATAACCCAAAGACATCAATAGGTTGGTGAAGGCCTGAGGGGTAGGAAAGGACTGGGCAGGAGGGAGGTAAAATGGGGGAATGGGAAACATTAATAGTGTCAACAATAAAATAAAAAAGATTCAGCCCAGCTGGTGTGGCTCAGTTGGTAGAACATCGTCCCATGTACCAAGGAAGTCACCAGTTCGATTTCCGGTCAGGGTACATGCCTGGGTGCAGGTTCAAACCCTGATCAGGACATACAGGAGATAGCCAATGGATGCTTCTCTCTCTTCCTATCTCTCTAAAATTAGTAACAAAGAACATATTCAAAAAAATTAAAGAATAAAAATGATTCAAAGGATCATTAATGAACACTAACACTGGATGCTAAACTATTGAAAATAGGATATTCCCAGTCTCAAATATCACCCCACAGATTACTTGTTAATTACAAAGGGGAAAGTATCTTTACAAGGGAGAAATCTCAGACATTTTAATTATCTAATTCAAATCACCAATACTGGGACAAACTGGTATCAAGTACCCTATTATACCACTGATATAAGGAAAGCACACTATATATAAAGAATTCCTGACAAAAATGTTTAACCTGGATCCAATCATAAGGAGACAAATTAGACAAATCCAAGTTAAAGGATATTCTGCAAACACTGGCAGTCGATCAATGTTTCCCCCACCCCTCTCTTTTCTTCCTCCCTCTCTCTAAAAATCAATTTTTTTAAAGGACCCAGCATTTACACTCATTATATGCCCTATGTCCATACAAATACTTATATACCTGTTGTAGAACTGTGCACCTGAAACCTCTATAACTGTGTTAACCAATGTTGCTCCAATAAACTTAATAAAAAAACATTTATATACCAACATTCATAAAAGCATTCATTATTCATCATAGCCAAAAAGTGGAAATAACCTAAATATCCAACTGATGAAAAGATAAATAAAATGTGGTATATCCACATAATAAAATATTATTCAGCCATAAAAGGAATGAAGTACTGATATCTAATACAATATAGATGAACCTTAAAATCATTACAGTGAGAGAAGCCAGTTACAAAAGATCATATATTGTATGATTATACAGTAAACCCTCGATTTTGTGGACTTCAACTTAATAGACTTTTAACAAACAAAATTTCCGGTCCGCAAGTCATATGCAAAAATTAACACCTTGTTAACTTTAAAATGATTGTAACCTATATTTGCTTATAATTAAATTAACAGATTACTTTTATTAATTCACTGTTATTCTCAACAAATTTAGGCAGATAGACCAAATGTTGGGAAAAACTATAGTAATTTCACATAATTAAATATTACATGTCTACAACTATAGTCTATGTATTCACATCCAAGTCATCACCAGTAAACAATGTTCAGCAAATGATTAGCACATGATTGCACCACACTGCAAGTAGTAATTGGTTCTGTTGTTGCGTAGCATGACTTTCTGCAGCAGTTTTCATGCATGCTAGCCAATGTTCTAGCATTTACTTACTCGCAGTGATCTACTCAATATAAATTTTAATTGCTGTAATACATATAGAAAACTTCTACATGAAACTAAACTTTTCAAACATACTTTTAAATTCACAAATTATCTACATAAAACAGGTAAACTATTGTCAGTTTTGTAACATAGGAAAACCTACTTTTTATTATATAACGAACTTTCAGTTTTAAGAGATACCCCTTGATCAGTTCGTTATGTTGAGGTTTTACTGTACTTATATGAAATGCCCAGAAAGAAAAAAATCTAGAGACAGAAAATAGATTAGGGCTAGATGGCAGGGTGGGGAAGTGACTGGTAATGGGACATAAAGAGTTTCTTCTTAGGGTAATAAAAATGTTAAAACGGATTTGTGGCAATGGTAGCACAACTCCGAATTTAGGAAAACCCACTGAATTGTAGACTTTTGTTGTTGTCAATCCTCACCAGAGGATATTTTTTTCCGTTTCCTTTTAGAGAGTGGAAGGTAGAAAGGGGGAGACAAAGAGAAACATTGATGTGAGAAACATGGATTGGTTGCCTCCCACATGCACCCCTACTGGCGCCAGGAATCTAACCCACAACCCTTTGGTGCATGGGCCCACACTCAAACCACTGCTCAGAGCTGAACTGTACACTTAAAACGTGAATTGTATGGTATGTGAATTTTATCACAATAAAGCTGTTATTTTAAAAAACATAACTACAAAGGATACATTATTAGGATACCTGGGGAAAATTAAAAAGAGACTCTATATTAGATATCAGTATTGTTATCAATGTTAAATTGGGTTTGATAACTGAGTTATATCCTTACTCTTAGCAGATACTGGCCTAAGTATTTATGGCTGAATCATCCTAATTCTATAGCTTAATCTTAAATGAGTTAGCAAAAAACAAATGTTTATGTACATACATTCATTGTGTGCCTGTGCTTTGAAAAAGCAAGAAAAAGTGGCAATATATTGATAACAGGTGATCCAAGTGAAAGATGTACAGATGTATTTTGTACTATTCTTACAATGTTTGTCATCTGAAATTTTTCAAAATATGAACTTGGGAGAAATATCAAAGAATGAAATTTAGACTTATACAAATAACTACCTAGCCATTGGGAATGCTATTGTTATAAACACAATATTTTACCCTCAGTAAGAAAGTCACTATCCTTTGTTATAGCAAGATACACACCACCAACAATAAAAGCATAATATGCTAATTTGACCAGACAGCCGGACGACCTTCTGGACATCATTCCAGATGCCCTTCTGGACAAAGCCACAGCGACAGGGACCAAAGCAGATGCGGTTAGGGGCGATGAAGCAGGCAGACAAGCAGTTAGGGGTGATCAGACAGGCAGGCAGAGTGGTTAGGGGTGATCAGGCAGGCAGGAGAGCAGTTAGGAGCCATAGGTCCTGGATTGTGAGAGGGTGACGGCCAGGCTGAGGGAACACACACACATACACACGCTCACACACACACAATGCATGAATTTTGTGCACCAGGACTCTAGTATATAATAAAATTCCACCTTTTTTCAGCATTAATATAGGGTGTGTGAGTCTACCAACTGTGATGGGACAGGAAATTAATGTCTAAATGAACTGTGTGTAACAGGCACATTTCACTAACAGGCAAGCAGGTTTCCTAGGAAGCATATGGTAATCATCAATATATCATTAGCCTTCTATTACTTGACTTTGAGGAACTATTTTGTAAAGATTATCTGGTACCAAATTAAAAAGAAATTAGATTCAGGTTTAAGATGCCTCTGGTGTTGTGAAATTTTTCTGAAAGATCATTTAAAAAACTTCAAACTTCAGGTTTTTCATTCTGTATTTATTCCACAATCAAAATAAATCATAACTTAAAAATCATGTTTTTAAAAGGTAGACTTTGTGTCACAGTTTCATTAATAAAACAGACAATGGTCTAAAATGCAACACTAAACAGATGTTCTATTCCCATGGTGGAATAAATACATAATAATTACACATAAAATTTCACTAAAGATCTGGGATGAGGCAAATAACCCTTTGAAACAAACTGCCCCATGAATAGAGGCATGCTGCAAATAATTTTTATTAACATTTTACTGCAAGATGGAAAATCCCAAAGGTAACTACAGACACAATACTTCATTTCATGCACCTGGCCTTGGCTTTTGTCTTCCTTCCTCAGACACATCCAAATGCAGAAAGGTTTCTGCACCCAATGCTCAAAAAGGCCACCATGAGTCCCCAAGGACCTGAGCACAGACTGCAGTTAATGAGTCTGTATGCAACCTTCATCCAGAATCTCCAGGGAAATCAAGAGCCCAAACTGGTAGAGCAGCAGCATTTCTTCGAGCAAGTTTTAACTGTCAAATGAGCTCTGACAGGCAATGTGCATTTCATAAACAAACCAAAATGTTGTCTTATTATCTTCTGTTTTTTTTTCTTGCAAAATGTTAAGTAGACCACTCAAGTAAAAAAAAAAAAATTTTTTTTTTTTACAGAAACAAACATTCAAAGGGTTTATGCCAAAAAGCAAACCAATCTTTTGCAGCCTAACTCATTTATTTCTGGGCTGTGAAGCCATGTAGAGGGCGATGAGGCAGTAGATGGTCCCTCCCAACGTCAGTGCCATGGTGGTCCGGTAAAGCATTTGGTCAGGCAGGCCTCGTTTCAGGTGGATGGGCACACCATCAGATTTCTTGAAAAAAAATAAAATAAAATTATCAAGGACATGGTTGATAAGAAAAAGATTTATAATTTAGACTAGTCAAGAACAAATGTCTCTACTCTATGACTAAACCACTACAGTGGAAAAAGCCTTAATCTATTACAGTATTAATTGAAATGCTAGAATATTTTCTTATAAATGTAACTAAAGCTTGTAAATCCAAAATCATTCTCCAAAACACAGCCTCAGGAATGTGCATGCAACAAATTCCAAATTTTTAAGGAATTTATCATATTGCTTGACTAAGAAAGAAGCACTGGTGAATTTTTTTAAGACATAAAGATAACCAGCAGCTAACGTAAGAGCTATAGGCACAATAAATGCTCTACATTTACTTTGACTTCCTGATCACTTGTGAATGGAGTCTGTGCACACTAGGTCAGTTAATAGGTTCAATTCCATTTTTTTATTCAGCCACCTTCTTCCCATTAAAGTGTGTCAATATTTTGAAGTCTCCAAAATCCCTCCCCACTGCAACTCATGACCCCACCCTGCTCAAGGCAGACTTATCAGCCCTTGCCAGCTTGCTCACTGGTTAGAACATCGGCCTGAGAATTGAAGGGTCTCAGATTCAAGTCCCTGGCACCGGAGGCAACCAATCGATGTGTTTCAGAAGAATGTTTTTCTCTCTCTCTCAATACTCCCTCCCTTCCACTCTCTCTCTAAAAAAAAAAAAAAAGTCAATGGAAAAAATATCCTCAGGTGAAGATTAACAATTGGGTGAAGTTTAACAAAAACATACACATACCCATAAAAATTTTACTTATCAGATTAAAATGAATTAAACTGATCAAAAGTGCCCAGGCCAATCCTGAATCTTGGACAATTTTTGGAGGGAAAAGCTACCTCCCAGCAAGAGCAATAACAGGCACTACCACCCCCATGGCATCTGAGACATAATTGGGTCATTGACCTCTCAATTAACTGTACAGTGGTACCTCGAGATATGAGTTTAATTTGTTCCGTAACCTTGAGGCGTGGGAAACTATGAGATGCTCGAGTCGAGGTAAACTCGTGGGTCGTGTGCAGCCAGCCGATCCTCGAGATTACTATCTCAAAATGTTGCTCAAAGCAAAAATTGCTCACTCGACGGCTCGTATCTCAAAAAATCTCGTGTTAGGGCACTCGTATCTCGAGGTACCACTATATATAGATTAATGTTTATAAAATTTTTAAAACCAGTTTTAGCTTCTCTCTGTTGATCAGCAAACCCGAGAGCCTCCTCCACTTCTAGTAACCACTGAGTGAATTTTAATATCAAGGAGGCAAAAAAGCAGAAGAAAGCTCAATGCCAAAAGTCACTGCATGTGTCACAAACCAAATATAAATTGATTATTCACAATGTTTATACATTATACATGTTACTGTTTCTTCCATCCAATATATGCAATTTAAAAACCTGCATACCCTGATAAGGAAATTAATCACCCTCAGTTTCTACCTACACTGAGTTCTACTAGTTTATGACTCAAATAATATCAAAAGAATTCTATTTAAGGAAAAAGAGAGAAGGGAGTAGTAAACTACATTAACATTTTGTTTCATAATTTTTTTTTTTAAACCTATTTATTTCACAGGTTCTTTGTTCCAGGGTGCCTTCTCTCACCTGGAAAAACTTCTGTAGCTCTGGAACTTTGTTTTTCCCAGTATAGTCATATGTAGGGTGATCGGAAGTCAGTTTAGTTGGTGTGGCAAATATGATAGGCGGCGTTTCTGTGGAAACCAGCGGCTTTAATCCCTGCAGGAAAAAAGGAAGAAAGTAAGTCTGGGCATCTGAACAAGCCTTTCAAGGAGCAGGCTGTCTGGAAGAGTGGAGGCAGTCATTCAACATGAGAGGGAAGGAAAGCCTCTCTAACTCTGCATTGCAAGGCCTTTGATTTTTTAAGATTAAGGTTTAAAGTCCTTATAAACTTTCAACAAAATGCCCTAGTCCACTTTACCAGAGCCACCTGTCAAGCACCGCCCCCACCTCCATGAAGAAGGGAGAGAAGTGAGGGGGGCACAGGAGAGAGGAACCAACAACAAAGGCCCATTCTAGAAATAACTATTATTACCAAACCAGTAAAACATTTATAATCTGTACAATCTTTGGTTTTAAGAAACAGCTGGCTGTCCCTTTTCTTCTCTTGGTGAGCTGATATACCAATATGGAATCTCTAACCCCGGAAAGGACTTCAGATTCTTTTCAGACACACAGTTCAAAAACATCTCAATCTGGAAGAAACTTCAATGGTAAGAGATGTCTCTCAGTACCAGCAAACACAAAACAAAATAGAGTAACTAATTTCCCAGCATTAATAAGCCTGTACATTTTTTTAAAACTTTAATTTTATAAAAACAAAAATGAAACCTCAGTATT
Organism: Lasiurus borealis; assembly: GCA_004026805.1. Taxonomy (NCBI): domain Eukaryota; kingdom Metazoa; phylum Chordata; class Mammalia; order Chiroptera; family Vespertilionidae; genus Lasiurus; species Lasiurus borealis. Next base: position 688 of record PVJN01054825.1, on the reverse strand, counting down.
CTCATGTGTGGCATGTGTATGATAACAGTATCTACCACTGAAAGGACTGCATGAGATAAATATATGCCTAAAGTAGTGTGTCTGCACCCACACATATTCAATAAATATAAATTGAAGGAGATTTGGGAGTTAGCACAGGTTATTATTTATAGCTCCCTCTACCACATTGATAAAGGACAAACCCATAGGCTTATAAAAACCTAAGGGGGAAGAAAAACAAAGTACTGATTCATGTTAAGCCAATTAATCTTGAAAATACTACACCAACTAAATGGAGCCAGTCATAAAAGCCCACATTATGATCCCATTCATATAACAGTCCAAAATAGGAAAATCTAAGAGGCAGAAAATAGATTAGGGGTTGCTTAGGGCTGGGAGGTAAGGAATAAGGGGATCAGAGCTGAAGGGTATAGGTTTCTTTCTGAGATAATGAGAATATCCTGAAATTAATATGGTGATGGTTGCACATTATCTGTGAATACATTAAAAAAAACTTTAATGGTACATTTTAAATTAGCAAGTATATGATGTGTGAATTATATCTCAACTAGAGGCTCGGTGCATGAAATTCCTGCATGGAAGGGGTGTGTCCCTCAGCCCAGCTTGCACCCTCTCCAACCTGGGACATCCCTCTCACAATCCAGGACTGCTGGCTCCCAACTGCTCACCTGCCTGCCTTCCTGATTGC
>PVJN01054824.1:0-13280 GCA_004026805.1 Lasiurus borealis | reverse complement strand
CTCTCCCTCTCCCTTCCTCTCTGAAATCAATAAATATATATATTTAAAAAAATATTTTATTTATTTATTTTTAAATTATATTTTATTGATTTTTTACAGAGAGGAAGAGGGATAGAGAGTTAGAAAGGGCACGTACCTTGGTTGCAGACACATCCCCAGTAGGGGGCAAGAGGCAGCTGATAGATGTTTCTCTCTCATCCATGTTTCTATCTCTCCCTCTCCCTTCCTCTCTGAAATCAATAAATATATATATTTAAAAAAATATTTTATTTATTTATTTTTAAATTATATTTTATTGATTTTTTACAGAGAGGAAGAGGGATAGAGAGTTAGAAACATCGATGAGAGAGAAACATCTATCAGCTGCCTCTTGCCCCCTACTGGGGATGTGTCTGCAACCAAGGTACGTGCCCTTGACTGGGAATCGAACCTGGGACCTTTCAGTCCACAGGCCGATGCTCTACCCACTGAGCCAAACTAGTTTCGGCAAAAATATTTTTAAACATACTTTAAGATGTCCCTCTTTAGAAGTAATTCGGTCATCCTTAAATAAAAGAATGCATTCTTTGGAGGGATGGGTGCAGGGTGGAGTGTGTCAATGGGGGAAAAAAAGAAAGGGCATGTGTAATACTTTCAACAATAAAGATACTTTTTTTAAAAAAAAGATCACATTCTTAAAATTGTTTATTTTTCATTCATCAACAAATACTTATGAATGTTTAGTTTTTTAAAATAAAATTTAAGAATTTTATAAATAATTTTATTAAACATTTCTTTTCAGGCTTGAAATTCTCATGATGAAGAATGAATATAATAGTTTTTTCTCTTCTATGGAATAAACTAGGATCAGAATTTATTAGTCATGGACTTTGATATGAAAAGTCTGGAACAAGAATGAACTAGGAATTATTGAGGATAGAAAAAAAATGAGTACTATGCCAAAATATTGTGGTAAGATATTTAATTTTTACGGTTGAATTGCAATATATATTACATAGTAAACTAGAGGCCCAGTGCATGAAATTTGTGCACGGTACAGTTCCTCGGTCTGGCTGGTGACCAAAGCGTGAGCATCTGGTGTGTAAGGGCAGGTCCCAGCTGACCTCTGGGCCCTGGGCAGCACCTGGGCCCCTGGGCCCCCACTTGCCTTCCTCTGCCTGAGTCACGGTGCCCAAGTTCCCATGTGGAGATGTGGTAAGTGTGGTTAGACGCCATGGGCTGGGGCGCTGCATGGGCCTCTGGGTCTCCCAACTAAACACCGGTTCTAACCATGTTCTCTCCCAGCCAGCCTCAGTAGACCAGCTCCTGCACAGTGAGCCCGACTGGCCCCCGTGCTCCTGGAAGTCCATTGGGGCTGGCAGCACCTCCACTGCCACCTGCTGCCAGTACCTCATAGCTGACGCCCACCATGTTCTGCATCGCCCCTTGGTGGTCAGTGAATGTCATAGCAAGCAGTGAATGTCATAGCAAACAGTTGAACTCCCAAACTCCTGGTTAAGGAACAATATGCATATTAGGCTTTTATTATATAGGATAGCAGGTGGAACTATAGTCCAATAAAAATTATAGGAGAAAAGAAGCATTTAGAAGTGAGAGGTGTGAGGATTTCCCCTCTGACTTCAAGCCAGAGTGAGATTTCTAAAATGCAAATCAGCCCAGTCAGCATTGCTCAGTGGTTGAGCATCGACCTCTGAACCAGGAATTCATGGTTGATTCAGGAGTGTTCAGGATGTTCCTATCTCTCTCTCTCTTCTTTCCTCTCTGAAATCAATAAAAAATACATTTATAAACAAACAAACAAACAAACAAACAAACAAAATGTAAATCAACCTTGTCTTTCCCTTGACTTAAAAGTTTTTAAAGCATCCAATTGCTCTTAAAAATAGCCGAGACCGGTTTGGCTCAGTGGATAGAGCGTCGGCCTGTGGACTGAGGGGTCCCAGGTTCGATTCCAGTCGGGGGCATGTGCCTTGGTTGCGGGCACATCTCCAGTGTGGGGCGTGCAGGAGGCAGCTGATCGATGTCTCTCTCTCATCGATGTTTCTGACTTTCTGTCCCTCTCCCTTCCTCTCTGTAAAAAATCAATAAAATATATTAAAAAAAATTGCTTAATATGGTCTTATAGAAATAATAGCCTATTTATCTTGCCTGTCTTTATTTTTCTCCATCCCTAATTCTTACTTCCTTTCACATTCTAAACTTTGGTTATTTTGAAATTCTCTCAGCTACAATGTGGTCTCTAGCCTGTGGATTCTCAAACAAGCATTTTTTTCCCTCTGTCTCAAACAATTTTGGCCCTTCTACTTAAGTCTTAAATTATCAGGTTAAATATAAAATTTTCTGGCCTCCCTTAAGCTCATGAGGCCAGATATTTTTTAGATATAATTTGGGAAGCTTTTTTCTTCCTGCCTAACCCCATATCTCTTCTCTTTCTATATGATTTCTTGAAAAACAGGTCTAACACCTTTCTGCCTCAGGGGAGTTGCCTGCCAGCAAGAATAAGTCAGCAGGACTTCTGGGCTTTGTCTTCAAAATTTTTAAACCACTGAGGAAAAAGAAATTTTCAGAAAAAAAAAATCGAAAGCGTAGAAGGAAGGGAATGGGCCCTGCAAATACTGTAATTATATTATAAAAACAACTCACCAGTAAGAGAGAATCATGAGGAATTTTAGCTTTCAGAACGAGGATTTTGGTTTTGCTATCACCTGCTAAAACTGACACTCAGCATGGTTTATGTGTCCAGCCATTGCGGCTCAGTGGTTGAGCACTGGCCTATGAACCAGGAGGTCCGGTTCACTTCCTGCTGGGGGCATAGGCCTGGTTTGCAAGCTCAGCCCCTGGTGGGGGGCATGCAGGAGGTAGCCAATCAGTGATTCTCTCTCATCATTGATGTTTTTGTCTCTCCCTCTCTGAAATGTCTTTTGGGCTATGGAAGGTACAGTAACTGTACTAAAGCTCATTATAGATACTCAAGAAATCTTTGACTGAATGATTGTACAAGAGTATAAACCTAAATATCCCTAGAATTAATGACAGAACATTTCTGAAGGGCCTGGAGGCATTGAAAGCTTATAGAAAATCTTAAATTAATTTTAGCAAATAAAGTGACACTTCTTATATTGCGCATTTGAAGACAGAGCCATATTGCTATAACAATATATGGTCCCATAGCAACCTATTACTATTAGAATATACTACATTTTTTTTTGTCTATTGCTTAATTGTGTGTGTTTTCTCTTAGAAAGGAAACTGCTTCCAAGTCTATTTTGCTTTACATTTTATTTCCCAAATGTCTAACAATAAATGGCAATTAAAGATCTTATGTTTGAAGAATTGAACTACAGGCTCTTAATTAAAAGTTTGACCACCTGAAATGAATTTCCATTCAAATAATCTATTGTTACCACAAAATTTAAAAACACCTATTTCAGGGTTTTATATTTGCCATCTAATAATCTGTCCACTTTACATAGAACATTATCCTCTTTTCAAAACTGCAACCTGCAGGCCAAAACCGGTTTTGCTCAGTGGATAGAGCATTGGCCTGCGGACTGGAAGGTCTGGGTTCGATTCTGGTCAGGGGCACATACCTTGGTTGTGGGGCACATCCCTATTGGGGGTTGTGCAGGAGGTGGCTGATCGATGTCTCTCTCATCGATGTTTCTGACTCTCTATTGATCTCCTTTCCTCTCTGAAAAATCAATAAAATATATTTTTTAAAAAAACAACAAACTGCAACCTGCAGGCAATGGCCTTGTAAACCATTCAAAGTGGTACTTACATTTGATTTATTCTCATCTCAATTAAAGGAAAATATTCTCCTGATCCTATTTCCAACCTATTAGGATATAAAATCTTATGTGAAGATCAATTTCAGAGGATGGCATTTATCTGTAGGTAAGTGGACTTCATAATACCCTAACTCCACTGTGGACTCCCACTTTGGGGACTCCTTTCACATGAGGAGGAGTCTGTGGGATCTGCAACAGGTAATTAAGAGCAAAAAGTATTGAGCTAGGAATTTCTAGTTCATTCCTCCTCCCCGGCCCCCTCTCCCCTGTTTGCCAGTTAAATAGGTTGGAAACTAGGCTCATCTTACAATCACTGCAGACAAGCAGCAGGTGAAATGTGTTGTCATTGCGTGCGCATGAGACCGGCACTTTCAGTATAGGTGCTAACAGCTGGGAATAAAATCCCCAAGACAATAGTGAGGTGTCATTTTAAGAAACATTGCAGACCAACTTTCTTGATGTCCCTGAAGATGATATTTCATTGAAAAATGTGAACGCTGCTGACTCTGAGTGAAAAGAAATTTTAGACATACCTTAATCCATTTAGATAATTTATATTTTACTTCCTTATGTACACATAAGAATGATACATAATATCTAGGTCTCAATAAGTGTGAATGAGTTCTTTCTATAAGTGTAAAGTAAAAATGCAATATGGTTAGAATTTTTTCCAAAATTACATATGTAATGTTTTCTATTAGTGTCCCATAAAACAGTCCCTTGCAGTCAATGGCATCTTGTATTAAAGAATGATAGTCCAGCTAAAACCGGTTTGGCTCAGTGGATAGAGCGTTGGCCTGCGGACTGGAGGGTCCTAGGTTCGATTCCTGTCGGGGGCATGCGCCTGGGTTGTGGGCACATCTCCAGTGTGGGGCGTGCAGGAGACAGCTGATCGATGTCTCTCTCTCATCGATGTTTCTAACTCTCTATCCCTCTCCCTTCCTCTCTGTAAAAAATCAATAAAATATATTAAAAAAAAAGAATGATAGTACATTAAAATATGCTTGTATTAATTAATCAACATCAAGTAGGAGCAAGTGGAGTAGTACTTACTTAGTATTTCAAAAATAAGCAATATCTATGAACAATTTACTATAGATATTGATTTATTTCAGATCATCTAAGTAAGATAATAAAGAAAATTCTATTTGAACCAAGACTAATAAGAAACAGGCTGGATATTTGGTTGTGAATAACTTAATAGTTATTTATCTCCTAAATAACTTCTGGCTTCCAAGACTCAGGTCTGTCTTCTAAAAGGAGAACATGTCTGGATCCATTTTACGTTTATTGCCCTTTTGCTCTGAAGAAATAGCTTTTATTAGACGGGGCAGACTTCTAGCAGTAATTTTGACTATTGCATCCATATTCTTTCATAACTCTCTTATTCTATAAGATCTACATCAGACCAATCTGATTTCAGACCCTGGCTTCATTTTCCTTAATTCTTGATCTTCAGTGTGGACACCTTGACCTTAACTGACCCTTCCGGGTTCGCAGTTCTCTGACATTTCAATATTACTTCCATATGTAATTGGTAGGTAGGAAGTTAGACCTGAGTGGCTGGGTTGGGGCCTACCCTGGGGGCCTGAACAGGGGTCAGATCAACATCAACTTCAGACCACCTCTATGGGTGGCCTAGCAGAAGGCAAGTTTGGAGCCAGCCAGTTATGGCCACAAGCTCAGAGGAAATTGACTTGACCTCAATGACAAAGAGACCTTACAAGGGCCCTAGGCTAATTATAATAAAACTAGAGGCCCAGTGGATGAAATTCATGCATGGGTAGGGTCCCTAGGCCTAGCTGGTGATTAGGGCTGATCTGGTTCCCCTCTGCACAGACACCCCCCACGCCCAGCCTCCCCTTCTCCTCCTTCCCTCACTTCCTCAGCACCTCACCATTGCTGGTTGCCTGCCATGTTCTGTGCCTTCCCCTGGTGGTCAACAGACGTTATAGCAAGCAATCAAACTCCTGTTCTCCCGGTTGAACTCCTGAGGAGACACTTTGCATATTAGCTTTTTATATATAGAGTTAGAGGCATGGTACACGGGTGGGGGCCAGTTGGTTTTCCCTGAAGGGTATCCTAGATCAGGGTTGGGGTTCCCTTGGGATGTGGGGCAGCCTAGGCAAGGGGCCTGTGGGGGTTTGCAGGCCGGCCATGTCCTTCCCCTCCCCGCCCCCCCAGCAACCCAAGCAGAGGTCCAGGGATCCAGGGATCTGGGATTTATTTATCTTCTACAATTGAAACTTTGTAGCCTTGAATGGGGACCTAGGCCCACCAGGGCCAACTAGGAAGTTTGGCTTCCTTCATTGCCATGGAAACCTAAGCCTCCTGTTCTCTCCAGCTCCGTGGCTTCTGCCATTTTTGTTGTGATTTATTTATCTTTTATAATTGAAACTTTGTAGCCTTGAGTGGAGTCCATGGCCAGCCAGGGTATATGGGAAACTTGGCTTCCTCCATTGCCAGGGAAACCCAAGCCTCCTGCCCACTCCTTGACAGCAGCCATCTGGTTGGGTTAATTTGCATATTCACTCCTGATTGGCTGGTGGGTGTGGTTTGTGGGTAGCAGAGTGGTGGTTAATTTGCATGTCACTGTTTTATTAGATAGGATTTGCATTTTGGTTTTGACAAGTCCCTTGTGGGTTTTTCTGTATACATTCTGGGTAAGGGAATGCCCAGAAGAAAGATAGTTTCTGTCAATCATCCCTAAATGCAAATGAAAGACTTCACCCAGAAAACCCCTCTTTTAAACTCAGGAGTTAGGAACCATGCTCTCTCTTGACTGGCCTGCTCCTCTTTTGAAACATGTCTTCAATGAATCCTTTTTTGCTTCACTTTCATTTTCATTGACCTTCAAATCTTTTCTGCATGGATCAAAAAACTAAGGTCCCAGCTAGAAACCTCCATATGTAACATAATAGAGTCTACATTTGCTGCCAAATATCTTCCCTTTTTTTTACAACTCAGACCTAAACTTGGATGAAAATTCTTCACTGAGATCCTGGAGCCCACAGTTCATTGGGCATGATTGGTTTCCTCCAATACACACCCCAACCTGGGATTGAATCTCAACTCTGACTGAGAATTGAACCTGCAACCTTTTGGTGTATGTAATGATACTCTAACCAACTGAGCCACACCAGCCAGGGCTGGGAATTTCTAACTAAAAACAAGTTTTTCTAAAATATTTATTTTTAAAATATATTTTATTGGCTTTTTACAGAGAGGAAGAAAGAGAGAATTATAGAAACATCAATGAGAAAGAGACATCGATCAGCTGCCTCCTGCAAGTCCTCTACTGGGGATGTGCCCACAACCAAGATACATGCCCTTGACCAGAATCGAACCTGGGATCTTTCAGTCTGCTGGCCAATGCTCTATTCACTGAGCCAAACCGGTTTTGGTGGTACATTTTTTTCTAATTGGTGCTTCAGGTTTCTTAGGATATATTCCTAGAAATGGGATCACTAGGTCAAATGGTAGTTCCATGTTTAATTTTTTGAGAAAATACCATACTGTTTTCTGTAATTGTTGTTCCAGTCTGTATTCCCATCAACAGTGTACTAGGGGTCCCTTTTCTCCATATCCTTGTCAGCACTTGTCATTTGTTGATGGTAGCCATTCTGATAGGTCTGAGGTGATGCCTCTAAAATATAATTTGATAGCATAGTTTTCTCATATAAAACTACATGTGTTTTTCCCAGTTTGGTGTGGGTCAGATGGTTGAAGTGTCATCCCCATATACCAAAAGGTGGTGAGTTGATTCCTAGTCAGGGTACATACCTAGCTTGTGGCTTCTGTGTCAGTTTGAAATGTATTACCTAATTTAAATTCTAAAATATATTCTCTTACATTTTTCCCAACTTTAAGGTTTGGTTTATATATTTAAGTCAATTACATATGTATAATTGAATTATTATAATTGTAACAGGGAATAAAATCTTTATGCTACTCTGACTAACCATGAAGTGGAATTAGACTAAAATGTACTAACAAACTGATAAAAGGAATGCACATACTGACAGATTCCTTATAAGCACCTTATAGGCATCAGCAGTCCCAGTTCCTGCTTGTACAAGAAATAGCCTTGACCATGACTTTGTCTCACACAGATCACCACCCGTAAGAATTGGCTAGCACTGACCAGTTCCAGGGTGCTGATGTTAAAAATCCATATTGGGACCAGTAAGGATACTGCCTGACAGTTCATAGGCCCTTACTCTTTGTTCTGCTTTCCTTCTCCCTCCCTATAAAAGCCCCTGCTTGCACTGAGATGCTGGGATGGGCTCTGGATAAGAGTTTTCCATCTTCTCAATATGCCAGCACTGAAATAAACCTCTTTCCTTTTTCAATAGCATCTTTCTCACCAATTTAGTTTTTGTGATGGCAGGCAGTTGAACCTAGGTTCTGGTTACAAAAGTACATATTTGAAAACTGTACATATAATTGAAAAACAAAACAAAACAACACCACATTTTATTAGACTAGATTTGGTCAGGAAATTTAAGTCACTGTAAGTATAGGCATGATGGGTTTTAACAAAATAAATTAGGGATTAATGTAATGGGATATGGAAGAATATGAGTTAAGTGAAGATTTAGCAGAGGATGGGAGAATCAGTCACTAACTCTTCAACCTGACACACAGGATCCCAGTGGAGAAGCTAAAACTTTTTGGGAAATTTGAAAAGCAGCCTGCATCTGTTCCACCATGTGGAACTGTGAAGTGGGAGCTTGGGGACAGTTTGGCAAAGCAATTCATCTTTTAAAGGTGTTCCATTTGATGAAGTAATGACACCTGTAAAGCTATATATCTGATTGTCATGGCATCTCACACACTAATGGCTTCTGCTTTACTTCTGCTTTCAAAATTGCATGTAGTTCTTTTCTAACCCAACATAGAATCTACAGGAAAAGGAATTATAGAAAATATATTTCACATGTCCTTATGGAGCCAGAAGGCTTACATATTTTTAGCTGGGAACACTATATATTCCAGGCTCTGACTTAAGAAGTGAACATAGACACACTGTGCTTTACACCTGAAACTAATACAAAATAATACTGAATATAAACTGTAGTTGAAAAATAAAATTTTTAAAAGAAAAAATAAGTGTTATTGGACACAGCCATGTCTATTTGTTCACCAAAAATAGAGAGATGAATATAGTTGCAACCACTTCTTCATATATATATATATATATGTTTTTATTTATATCAGAGAGGAAGAGGGAGAGGAAGATAGAAACATCAATAATTAGAGAGAATCATTGATCAACTGCCTCCTGCACACTCCTACTGGAGACTGAGCCCAGAACCCAGGCATGTGCCCTCACTGAGAATCAAACCATGACCTCCTGGTTCATAGGTCACTGCTCAACCACTGAGCCACACCAATAGGATACAACCACTTCTTCATATAGGATACTTGAAATTTGCTTACACTGCAAAGCGACATTTCAGGTAGCTTTTGACTGCTCTCACATTTGGAATCCAGAAAAAAAATGCAGCATTAGTTATACTAACCAATTTGATTTTGGTTACACTTCTATCATTTCAAAAATTTTTTTTCTCTTAATTTTTCTTGTTTTATATTTAATATATCACTAGCATGAATAAAGGGAAGGTTTCATAGTAAAAACGTAAAAATCATCTTGTGCAAAATAATCATTGGGAATTAGCATCTTCTTAATCTTCTAAAGCCAAACTTTAAAAAAGTTTATTTTATTATTTTTTATTGTACTAAAAACACATCATAAAGTTTACCGTTTTAAAAAAATATATTTTATTGATTTTTTACAGAGAGGAAGGGAGATAGAGAGTTAGAAACATCGATTAGCTGCCTCCTGCACACCCCCTACTGGGGATGTGCCAGCACCCAAGGTACGTGCCCCAACCAGAATCGAACCCAGAACCCTTCAGTCCACAGGCTGATGCTCTATCCATTGAGCCAAACCAGTTTCGAGAAGTTTACCATTTTTTTAGTGCACAGTTCAATGGTGTTAATATTATTTTCATTGTGAAATCATACCTCTAGAACCTTTTCATCTTGACAAGAAAATGAAACTCTAAATCCCTGAAGGAACAGCTTCTTTTTTCCTCTTTCACAGCCCCTAGTAATCACTGTTCTACTTTCTTTTATTTTTTTTAAATTAAATTTATTGGGGTGGCATTGGTTAACAGGATCACATAGGTTTCAAGTGTACATTTATATGATACAAGATCTATATATTGCATTGTGTGACCACCACCCAAAGTCAAATCATCTTCCATCACCATATATTAGGACCCCTTCAACCCATACAACTATTGTTTGTGTCCAAGAGTTTCAGTTTTAGCCAAGATCTGTTTGGCTCAGTGGATAGAGCGTCGGCTTGCGGACTGAAAGGTCCCAGGTTCGATTCTGGTCAGGGGCATGTACCTTGCTTGCAGGCACATCTCCAGGAGGCGGCTGATCAATGTCTCTCTCTCATCGATGTTTCTGACTTTCTGTCCCTCTCCCTTCCTCTCTGTGAAAAATCAATAAAATATATTTTTAAAAAAAGTTTCAGTTTTATAACCTACATATGAGTGCAATCATATGGTTTTCAGCTTTTTCTGACTGACTTATCTCACTTAGCACAATATTCTCAAGGTCTATCCATGTTGCAAATGGCAGTATTTCATCTTTTTCTCTTTTCTATGTCCTGACTTCTTTAGATACCACATTTTAGAGGAATCATGCCATATTTGTCATTTTGTTTCTGGCTTATTTTGTTCAGCATAATGTCGTCAAGGTTTATCAATGTTGTAGCATGTGACATGCAGATGAAAAGGGGACCAACATGTTATCCTGACTGGCTCAGGAAAGGCCTGTGGGCAGCTTTGCAAACTCAGAGACCTAAAGTAACCACAAATGATGGTCTGAAATGAAAGCTTTTAAAATTAAAAAGCAGTTAGTGGTGGGTAGTTGTTATGCCCAGAATTCGGGGTCCCCAATAATCAACCACTAAGGAGCCTTTTCTGATGCAAAAGCAAAGAGTCTTTATTCAAACCCGGGTTTGGCTCTCAGCCTCTTTCTGGCGCAGCAGTGAGGTGAGAGAGCGAGCCGGGCGGGAACAATGAGTTTTATGGGGTAGGATAATTAGGGGGCTTAGGAAAGTGATGAGTGTTACAGAGATGGGTCACTTAAATTAGGGTCTTTCTGTGGTTTAGCCTTATTAGGACCCTCGCTGTGTTCCTGGAGCTTCATTGGTCCTTTCGGGTGGTGGTCGGGGAAGCTAGGACATTGCTGGCACACCTGTGGCCCCTCCCAGAAAAGGGAGGGGCTTTAGGCAGGGGGCCCAGCCCTATAGGACAAGATGGAGAGGAGTTCATTTCCTTTCATAGTCATGTCTTAGGCCAGCCCGTATCTTCAGCTATCAAAGTACAGTCTTTACCTTGACTGAGCCTATTGTCTTTTTACACCTATGATAACATTGGAATACCAAAGTCATTCTCCTTTTTCCGGACCCCTCAAAGCACAGGCACTGGTCCAGGAAGATCACAGATCTCCTTGTATTTATTAATTGTTGACAGCTCTCCTGCACCTACCTAAGTAAAAGAAGTATGTGTCTATCGATTTACTTTTTTATCCAATCCCAGAGGTTCCTCTCCCCCATCCCACTTTGCTTTCTTCTGCCTCGCTAATCTATCACCAATGGATTTCATGTAACCCGTTTACCTCTCCTCTTTTTTATTGTAATCTATAAAACAGGGTGCAAAACTGCCATTCTTAGGAACATTATTTCAGCCCCTTGAGATTCTGCTTCCCAACAAATAAACTCACAAAAAGAAAGCAAAGGGCCGAAACCGGTTTGGCTCACTGGATAGAGCGTCGGCCTTTGGACTGAAGGGTCCCAGGTTCGATTCCGGTCAAGGGCATGTACCTTGGTTGCGGGCACATCCCCAGTGGGAGGTGTACAGGAGGCGGCTGATCGATGTCTCTCTCTCATTGATGTTTCTGGCTCTCTATCCCTCTCCCTTCCTCTCTGTAAAAAAAAAATCAATAAAATATATTTAAAAAAGAAAAGAAAAGAAAGCAAAGGGAAAGGGGGTGGGGGTAGAGCGGACTTCTGGGATTGGAGAAAGAGTAAAATGATAGACACACTCTTATTTTATTTAGGTGGGTCAGGACAGTTAACAGTCAACAATTAACACAATAAGGGGATTTGTGATCTCCATGGAGCAGCACCCTTACTTTGAGGCTCCCCCCAAAAGGGAAATTACTTTGTGTTTGCAAAGCCATGCGATTAGGCATGTTATCCAGATGCAAAATGACAAACACTTAAGGTGAAGATGAACTTTTGTTAGAGAAAAACACTGTCTTAGGACACGACTCCTCATCATAAACTGCTTTTTAGTTAAAAAAAAAAAAAGTTTTCATTTCAGACCATCGTTTTTAGTTTCCTTAGGTCTGAGTTTGCAAGGCCACCACGCAGGCCTTCCCCGAACTAGTCAGGTTAGCATGTGGCCCCCTTTCGCCCACATCTCTTAAAGTCCCTAAAGGATCTTTCTTGGTTGCAGGTGAGGCCACATCAAACTAGTTCTCCTTCTCCTTAAAAGGGATACCTCAAGATGCTTCACGCCAGGGGGCCCCTAGATATTTCCCTGAGCCAGAAGACTCCTGGACTTGTGTTGGATTTGTTCCCCATCCTTTGACCTACTGAGAGGGCAGAAGGAAGCTGGGTAGATAGGGGCGGGACCGTGGAGGGGGGAAGGGTGGGCGGAGAACCGAGAAACCCGACGAGGCGGAGTTTCCCAACCGGGCGGGAAGAGCAGGGACACCTGAAGTTTAAAATGGATGAATGTTGCTAAAACAGGCAGCTGGCAGGAAGCCAGTCACAAGGCAGGGAGGCGCGTGGCCAATCCCAAGGATGTTACCGAGACGGATCCTTTGAAAGAACCAACCAGACACTAGCAAGCATGTATGGGGAAAAGCGCGCGCTCCTCTGCAGGCTCTGTGCCCTGCGGGTTCGGCCCCGGCCCCCGTGGCGGGGGTGCTCCCTGCACCGCGTGGACCTCCCTGCTCCGTGTGGGCCTCCCTGCACCGTGTGGACCTCCCTGCACTGTGTTGGCCTCCCTGCACCGTGTGGGCCTCCCTGCACCGTGTGGACCTCCCTGCACCGTGTGGACCTCCCTGCACCGTGTGGACCTCCCTGCACTGTGTTGGCCTCCCTGCACCGTGTGGACCTCCCTGCACCGTGTGGACCTCCACGTGGACTAAGAGACGTTAATTCGCCTGCACGAGCCACCCCTGGCTGCAACATGGAGAGGAAGCCCTGGACACTGGCCTGCTTTCGGGACCCCGGCTGCACCTCTTCCAGGACTGGCTGCTCCCCTTAAACTTTGCTTCCATTAACTTTTTTTTTTTTTTGTCTGAGAATCCGTTCTTCGGTTTGGGGAGACAACGAACCCGGACTCAAGAAGCCCCACATTTTGGTTTCAATGCTAATTTGGATAAGTCTAGAGT
>PVJN01054823.1:0-13298 GCA_004026805.1 Lasiurus borealis | reverse complement strand
TTGACGGGGGGCCTCTCCATCAGCTTAAAGGGAACTTCCGTGTGAGTCTGTGGGGGGCGTTAATTAGACTGCGGTTGCTTACTTCACTTCTAGGCTCAGAATTTGCTTCCACCGTGGGAGCCGAGCCAGCCAAATATAGTTCCTGAGCCCGCCACCTACCCAGGCAAGGCTCCCTGCCTTCTGATTAAAATTGAAACCAGCACCTGTGTCCTCGCACCAGCTCTTAGCGCCTCCCAAACCACACACACACACACACACACACACACACACACACACACAGCCCAACCTCCACTTCTTAATTCTCCTCTCACACTTGTGTGTCAGTACACCTGTCACACAGAATCCCAGACACAGTATCCGAGCTGAGTCTTTGTCCTCATCAAGTGCAGACCCAGACAGGGGGGCCGAGTCCACTGTGGGCCAATTTGAAGACACCCTCCCCCCAGTACCTGCACTTCTGAACAGCCAAGGCCAGCACAAACAAGAGAAATCTTGTTTCCTCCGCAGGAGGCTTGAAAGAGAAGCAAAGTAAGAAAGGGGGTCTCCTGGTTGAAATGGCTCCAGCCGGGTTTTCTGTTTGCCTTCCAGGGCAGCCAAAGGAATCGGATTAATGAGTCACTTGGGCAGGACAGCTACTGAGTTTGCATGAGGCCTTTACATAATTCTGTTTGTTGTTGGAGCCACGGAAATGGGCAAGACCCCACCTAATCCTACATTTCAGCAAATCACCAATCCCTCCCTGCTGCACACTGCGGGGAGGGGAGGGTTTGGGGGGGGGGGGGATGTAATTAACCACTGGATGCAAGGGCCTCCGGGCAAGATAAAGTGTGCAGCCAGCCTCGCTCCGTTGCATGCACCCAACACTAAGCTCTGTTTCCTTTCTTTCTTGTTATGATTAATTTTTTCCCCCAGCCAAGGCTGAAATCCCTAATCTAAACACAGTTGGAGGGCCCCAAAAGGTCAGCCATTCAGAGGCACTTCTGTGTCTGAATGGCCACGTGTTGCCCAGGCCTGGAAGCTGCTGGAGCCACTGCCAGAGGGGAGAATGGACTCGCACCCCCTCCCGGGCCGGGCCGCACACCGGCCTCCTGTGCTCTGTAATCTCCAGAAGCAGCCGCCGTAAATCATGACATTAATCATCCTTTGGCAGCGAGAGCCCAGGCTGGCTGGTGCTTCCAGGGCTCAGCACAGGTTCTTGCTGTTTCTAATGAGGCTTCATTACCAGGTAAGAAAAGGCCCTGCTGGCCCTCCCAGCTCCGACTCTGCCAGGGCCTTATCTGACTCGGGCTTCCTGGCAAAACACCCGGCGCAATTACACTCCGGCGACAGGTGGCTGGGAGGCGGCGGCCGGCAGGCCATGGGGCGGCCAGGACAGCGCGTTTGCTCTGCAGAAGGCTGCGGTGGGCTCCTCTAGAAACAGGTAACACCACTGGCCTCCAGCCTCGCTCCCAGTGAGGTCCCAGTGAGGTTGCCAGAACATCCCTGGGCTTTCAGACCAAGGCACTCAGTCTCACCTGCATTATCATCGGTAACACTCCCTGAGCACCCACTGGTGCCCAGACTTTCTCTGGGTCGTGGGGGTTCCAGTTTCAAAGGGAGACACGCAAGTATGTCACACTCGTGGCAGGCAGGCCGCCTGCCTGTCAGAGCCGCTGGGAAGAGCGGGTGTGCACACAAAAGCAGACACAGAGCAAAAAGCAGGCCGAGCAGCACGCTGCAGTGTGCATGACCCCGTCCGTGGGTCACAGACTGCACCAAACAGACATCCGGTCGGATCTGGGTTGATGCTGGGTAAGGTGACTCAGCAAGAACCATCCAGCACTGAGCTGGCGTCTGGTTGTCTCTGTGCCCTGCAGAGAGTCTACTTTTTCTGGAGATAGAATTGACACTGGGCACTGGACAGGTTTAAAGTACAGTGTGAAATGATTACCACAGTAAGTTAACATCTATCATCTCATATAGATAAAAAAAATTTTTCTTTTCCTTGTGATGAGAACTTGTTTTTTTTTTCTCTCTCTCTTTTTGTGTAATGAGAACTTTTAGGGTTTACTCTGTTACCAACTTTCCTATGTACCATATAGCAGTGTGCACTGCTCATCGGGTGTACAGTACATGCCCAGCACCTGTTAATCTTCTCACCAGAACTTGGTACCTTTGGGCCACCTTCCGCCACTTCCCCTCTCCTCCTCCATACCCGGCCCTGCTTCTGGTAACCACAAATCTGGCCTTTTTTTTTCCCTACGAGTTTGAATTTGAGTCTTGTTTTTAAGATTCCACTGTCTGACTTATTTCATTTAACATAAAGCCCTCAAAGTCCACCTGTGCACCCAACTTGTTTCAAATGACAGGATTTCCTCCTTTTATGGCTGGACAAGCATCCGGTGTGTGTATCTACATACACAGACATACATAAAATAACACAACTTCTTTATCCATTCATGCATTGATGCAGCACTTGGATGGTTAACAGGTCTTGGTCGTTGTAAGTAATACTGCTTAATGCTGCTATGGACAAGGTGGTACAGATAATCTCATTCGCATAATGCTTTTTTATTTCCTTGGGATATGTTCCCAGAAGTGGAATTGCTGGAGAATGTGGTAGTTTTAATTTTTTGAGGAAATTCATACTGTTTGCCATAGTGGCTGGACCAGTGTACAGTCCCCCCAACAGTGCACAAGAGTTCCCTTTTCTGCTTATCCTCGCCATCACTTATCTCTTGCCTTTCTGATGATAGCAATTCTGACTGATGTGAGGCGATGGCTCATGCTGGTTTGATTTAGATTCCTTTGGTAAATGAATGATATTGAGCACCTTTTCATGTACCTTTTGGTCATTTGAATACCTTCTTTGGAAAAATGCACCCATTTTTTAATGGGATTGCAGTTGACCCTCAAACAATTCAGATTAGGGGTGCTGACCACCCCTTGCTGTGCAATCAAAAGTCCACATATAAGTTTTGACTCCCCAAAAACTCAACTAGTTAGCCCTCAGTGTCTGCAGGGGATTGGTTCTGGGAATCTCGTCGGATACCAAAATTTGTGGATGCCCAACTGTCTTAATATATAAAATGGTGTAGCGCCCTAGCTGGTTTGGCTTGGGGATAGAGCATCGGCCTGTGGACTGAAGGGTCCCAGATACGATTCTGGTCAGGGCATATGCCTGGGTTGTGTGCTCTACTCCCAGGGTGGGGTGTGCAGGAGGCAGGCAATCAATGATTCTCATCATTGATGTTTCTCTCTCTCTCTCTCTCTCTCTCTCTCTCTCTCTCTCTCTCTCTCTCTGCCTTGCTCTCTGAAATCAATAAAAATATTTTTAAAAGAAGATCATGAAACTGTTAGGAGTTGGACTATTCTGCATTTCTTTTAAATGCATGTTTTCAGTTTTATATAGTATCAATTGTGTCTACACTAAAAATCAATTATTAGCACAGTTATACTTTTTTCCTTTTTTCTATCCCTCTAAATATTTTTATCCTATCATTTTACTGTATCAGGGTTTATTTTATGCACATTCTTTTCTGCAACCCATAATTCATGTTGTTGTTCAGTTATCTATAGTTAAACGAACTAATATTTAAATGGATACTTTTACCCAGCATTTTCATTCCTGGATTCTTATTTTGATCCATCTCTTGTTTAAATACATTTGCCTTTAAGGAATTTTCCAAGGGTTGATGGCTGACAGGTGCTTTACCTCCTGGCGTCTTTCATGTTTGAGATGTCTGTTTCTGTTATATTTTATGAAGAACTTGACTGGGCACAGAGTTCCTGGGTCACACATTGTTTTCCTCAGAACTTGGCAGATAATTGCTTCATAGTTTCTTGGATCAACTATTGTGAAAAGGTCCAAGGCCGATCTAACTCTTTACCCCCTCTTCTTCCTGGAAACCTGAATGTTTTTCTTCCTGCTTCAAATTCTTAAAGAAATCAGAATATTGTTTGCTCTCATTCCTGATCAGCTTTCCAATTATGTGATATGTTGTCTCTGCCTGAAAATTCTATTCTTTGGTTTCAAGACAACTTTTTTGTATCATGTCTCTGAGTAGTTTTTCTGTTCCATTTGTTCACATCTTTATTTAAAAGCCCATCAAAGGATCATCTTCGCTCTCTCCTATGTCTTTCACCTTCTCTCTAGTTTTTAAAGTCTTTTTCTCTGCATTTATTGTGACTATCTCAGGCCTCTCCACCAACTTTTGACTTCCAGCCTTGTCTACTCATAACTACAGAGTTGGGCGAAAATAAGTTTACAGTTGTGAGTACATAAAACACAGTTTATTCTTATATATCATTTATTTATTATTATGTTATTTTCTTTTTTAGAGAGAGAGTGGAAGAGGGAGGGAAAGACAGAAAGAAATATTGATGTGAGAGAAATACATCGATTGGTTGCCTCCAATCAGAGGCTGGGCCAGAGAGGAGTCTGCAACCAAGGTACATGCCCTTGACCGGCATCGAACCCAAGACCATGCAGTCAAAGGCTGATGCTTTATCCACTGAGCCAAACTGGCTAGGGCTTTTATTGTATTATTTTCCATACAAACAACTTTTGTCCAACCCTGTACATTGAGTTTATTAGATACCTAATAGTACTAAACTTTTCTTCCACTCTGCAATATGCTCTTCAACCCATTCTGTTGTTTTAGCTTATTATCTCATAGATCTTATTATGTTAGGGTAATATTCTACATATTCATGTTCTTATAGTACAAAGCACTTATGGAGAATATGCCTGCTTTCCTGTTGTATTTTCATCTGTACTGGTACCTTTGTATGCCATTTGTATTCTAATCATTTGCTCAACATAAATTTGAGTAGCTTCTACTGCAAGACAATGTTTTGGTCTGGCGATACCACAAAACAAAATAATTTACTTTCATTGTGCTTACATTGTGTGTGTGTGTGTGTGTGTGTGTGTGTGTGTGCGCGCGCGCGCTTGTGTGTTGTGTATACACAACATATGTGTTTTGGGGTTTGTAATGATGCCTTTATATAATTACTGTGTCATTTCTTGACATTTTTCTGTTAGTTAAAACTGGCTTGTGCTGCCCAGATCTTTCATTTCTCTAATAAAGTGAGATTGAATTTTCCTTGACATTTATTTTTTTCACATCATCTGGAACCAGTTTGAATTCCCTTCAGGGCTTCAGATTAAATTATCCATGTTGAGTTTAATCCACTTTTCTGTAGCCCGAGAATAGAGTTGTTGTGATTAAATTTATGGACTTCAACCTTACAAATGGGAATTCAGTTTGTTGTCATAACAAATACTTCTCTATAAATTTAATTTCTAATTACAAATTATATAAACTACATTTTCAAAAAGTTTTTTTTAAAAAAAGAATAAAGTCACCCATATATGATTCTATTGGAAAATAATTTTTGTGGCTTTTTTTTAGTAACTGGACCATTACCTAAAAATGAAAAAGCTGAGGAACCATTAGAACAAGCCCATGGTTTCTATGGTAACCTGTAAATGCATCCATCATATGACTCTAAAAACTCTTTATTGACTGTTGAGAAGCAAACTAGTAAGCTTTTCCTAATAGTTTCATAAAAATGAGCAATCCTGAAGGTGTCCCATATCTTAGTTGTATTTCAAAAAAATAACCATTTTTAATGTCCATGTACAAGTGTGATTTCATTTGTATCCAAACTGGAAATATGGCCTCCACCTGCTCCTTTGTCTTCCTCTCGGTCATAGATCTGTGGGTTTCTTGGGTGGAATGAAAAGGAGTGTTGTCAAGTATCAGAAATAAAATATTTCCTCTGTAGGTTTGTCTCCAAAACCAAAGGGGAAGGCAAGAGAACAAGACCTTAAGCAAATTCAATAGGCAAAATGGCCTCAAGCATCTGCAGAGAAACTTTTCAAAGGGGGCTTACAGACTCTCAGAGGAGCCAAGTACAAAACGAAAACACCCATTCGGACTAAAGAACACTTCTGAACACAAGCAAAACAAAAAACAAAAAATATCTCTAGTTTCCTGGCAACCAGGGCAAGAAGGAAAATAAAATAGGTGTCATACTTCTTTTTGCCTCATAAATGATTGTTTCCAAACTCTTGGAAGACTCGAAATTTCTTCCCATCATTGAACCCTGAAAGGAGAATTTTTACATGGATTTTTATGGATTGGATCACGGACGATGGAATACACAACATTCTCAGTAACCATTTTAACAAATAAACAAGGAGAGATCTATTTATAACTCTTCCTTCTATGACCTCGGATATGAAGACAATAAAGCAGGAGGTAGTTTTATAATGTCAGTGCTACAAAGGGAATTTGTAAGAGTCTCGTCTGCATTAGTGAATCCATTGTGTGACTTTGTTCTCGCTCGGTGTTCTATTTTCCACCGTCTGCCTTTGAACGTTTTCTCTGATTCTGTTTCTCTCTTGGGGATATAAGCATCATCTGTTACAGGCCATTGTTCCACGCACCATTTTGACAGCCAGAACAGAATGAGTAAGCTGTTGTCAGTGGCAGGTCTGGTGAAAGCAGGAAGCAGAAACCCTTTTTCCTTGGATGCTCTCTCGCCTCTCGTGACCTTTATATCCCCCCTCCCCTGCGTCCTCACCGTCTCTGAGCTCACAGCTTCCCATGCCACGTCCTATCCAGGCTTCCCTTATTCCAATACTGCCCCGGCCTTGAGGTGACCTTCTCTTTTTATTTTCTAGCACCTCCCCTCTTCCTTCAGGGCTGAGGGCAGCAGCAAAAGGAAATGATGGTCCTGGCTGGTTTGCCTCAGTGGATAGAGCATCAGCCTGGGGACTGAAGGGTCCCAGCTTTGATTCTGGCCAAGGGCACATGCCCAGGTTGCAGCCTCGATCCCCAGGAGGGGACGTGCAGGAGGCAGCCAATCAATGATTCTCTCTCATCGTTGATGTTTCTATCTCGTTCTTTCCCTCTCCCTTCCTCTCTGAAATCAATAAAAAATAGTTACATTTTTTAAAAAAAGGAAATTGTGGTTATCACTCCAGGTCCAATCAGAGACCGGGAACCACAATGAACTCTGGGATAAGGGGTTTGGAATTAGACCTTATGCAGTGATGGGAAGTGGCAGTAGGGAAGATGGAGTGAGATCAGAGAGTCAGCCTGCCAATCTGCACATCTGCTGTTGAGGTGGGAAGCAAAGGGAAAGCAGGTAGAGAAGCCATAGGAAGCTGTTGCCGGCGTTGGCTGTGGGGCCAGAGCCAGGCATCCTGGGATGGGCCTGGGCTGCTGTTGGTCATTAGGGTCAGTTCTTGCTATAAGACTTGGTCTCCGAGTGCAAGAGGGCAGGACAGGCTGGTACGGCTGGCGCCTCTGTGTGTCACTGCATCTAACCGGGAAGGCATTCTGAGAGCAATGGCTGCTGCTTCGCTTCCATCATCCAAATGTCATGTGAGTTCTTCTTTTGGCCAGCTCTCCTCTGCAGCCATACAGGAAGGGGATTCTGGAAGCACAATTTCCAGTTTAACCAAGTTGGCAATAAAACAACTCAGTGGAGTATGTTTTGAGAAATTCGTAGAGTTACAAATGCCTGGTGTTCTCTGCGAACTCCCCTCAGGGGGATACTCATTCAAAGGGGTCTCAGGCACTGGCGGGCCAGTAAGGAATATTTTGGGAGGATCATAAGGTCCCTGCTGCCCTTGTTTGCTCCAGGCTTTGTGACTTTTCCACCAGCAAACCCCTAATCACAGAGGGCAGTCCATGTAGACTCCAGAGGACTGAGCTCATAGCCCAAAGGAAAAGGCTGCACTAATGGTACAAATAAAAGTACAAGTAAAACAAGCTTATAATTTATTGGAAGTCTTCTATGTTATCTTCATTATTCCTGCAAATCTTGTGCCTTACTTTGGAATATAAATGTAGTTGTTTTGGTAGGCAGATAAATTTTAAGCTGCTTAGGAAATGTATTTCTTAACTTTTGCTTCCCTAACCATTCATTTGCATGAAAAATAAAATAAAATAAAATAAAGCTGCATCCATTTATCCTATGGCTTTGAAAGCCCCAACCTCATCACTGTGGGTCCCCTGGAAAGGGCAAACCCAAGGCTAAGAAACATGGACGGTCCTTGAGGCTGAACCAATCAGCCACTCCCCTCCAAACATTCAAAGGTTCTGCCTACTCTTAATTGTTATATGGGACAGGGGTCTCCAGGTCTGGGCAGTCCTAAAAGTTATTTGTTGCTGAATGTTACATAATATTCTGTAGATGCAGCTGGAAACAGAATGAGCTGAGAAGAACTCAACCAATGAACTAGCCAAGGCAAAGAAGAAATCAACATGTAATTGACTGCTGAGACCGGATTGGCTCAGTGGATAGAGTGTTGGCCTGTGGACTGAAGGGTCCCAGGTTCGACTCCGGTCACATCCCCAGTGGGGTGTGTGCAGGCACATCCCCAGTGGAGTGTGTGCAGGAGGCAGCTGATCGATATTTTTAACTCTGTCCCTCTCCCTTCCTCTCTGTAAAAAAAAATCAATAAAAATACATATATTTTTTAAAAACATTGTAATTGATTTAACAGTGTATATCAGCAATGACTAAGCCTCCCAGGAGACAGAGCTTTGGACAAGAATCCCATCTCCTTTACTCCTGTAAAATAAATTAAACTACCTTGTAGCTGTTTTTGAATAGAGAGCATCTCAAGCTTGGAAACCCTTCAGTGCCATAATGTCAGGGTCAATTCCAATCTCCCTAACGCAGCATCCAAGGCTCCATGATCTGGGCTCACCTAGCTAGGTCTGGTTTCCTGTCACTCATCATGCACTCTCACCTCCGGAAGTCTGCCTTCCAGCACACTCCTGTGAGCCCCTGACCGCCTATGTTCTTGCTTCCATACCCTTCCTTATGCTATTCCTTTCTTCTTCCACACTCCTTTGTCTGAAGAAACCTTCCTCAATCTTCAAAACCCCACTCACATGCCTGAGACAGCCCTGGAGCAGCCCCCCACTCCCCCCACCCCGGCACTTTTATCTGTACCATTAGTGCATCCCTTTCCACTCTGTAATGCCTATTAGTGTTTTGCCTGGTTTCCCGGGTAGCCTATGAGCTCCTCAGCGGCACACACTGTTCAGAAGGCCATTTTCCTCTTTGTACTTGCAGTTAGATTCAGAAGAATCACAGGAAAAACCAGCCATGGTGACTCCACTGTCCTCTGCCAGTGAGTGATAACAAGGTTGGACTCATGACTCATTTCTGGTCATTTAGGATGTGTAGACTACACACCAGGAAGCTGAACTGAAAGTTTCCTGTAACAGTACTTACCTCTACTGCATAAAATTCACATTGATGTTTTCTGTTCTATTTCATTGGGTTCCATTTCCTTTTTCTAAATGCCAGTTGCAGCCCCACAGAGCTCAGGAACCATCACTATCTTGTGACTCATAGCTTGAAAAAGCCTGCACTCCGCTCTCATACTGTTTGATAAATATCTGTTGAGTGATGGCCTGTGTGTAGAGCCAGGATAGGGACATCACCCGACACAAATATATTCAGTCACAGAACTATCGGTTTCATCTGTCTCTTTACCAACTGAAATAACATGAAAAGGAAACGTGTTGTTTGAGCAAGATGGTGCCAGTGGTTTATTGAATATTTTAACGTATCAGTTTCCTAGAAGGAATGTGGTACAAGCTTTGATGTTACATTGCTTTGTTTTGAATAAGTCTTAACATTCCATCCTTCTCCAGCAGTTCGTAGAGACAGGGGCATGATAACATGCTCCAGAAAACTCCTGAGCCCATGGGGCTAAAATGTGACAGCTCAATCTCTTAGGTCTGTGTTGACTCTTTCCTCCTCCATTAATCAAACATGAGCCTTTCTCTGGGTTTCCTCAACTGTGTGCCAGGGGAAAATGTGAATTTCAAGCTGGCTAGGTAGATAAATAGTGGCTACCAAATTAGTCCCAACATGCAGATCAGGCGATGTATATATGCTAGTGGGCTGATTTAACATCATTCTGATGCCTGTAGCTTTCTGAACCCCTAAACAAAGATGCTAATACATAATTAGATCTTCTCAAAGGACACTGAGGGACTGGCTGTCCAGTCCATCTACATTTGGGGATCAGTTTTGATAATGAAAAACCTTCATTCACTAGGAACCTCTGATAACCAACTGTGCACTTAATATACATTCAGCAGGCACCACACAGCCCTTGGTCAATGATGGATGGAAGAAGGAAGGAAGGAAGGAAGGAAGGAAGGAAGGAAGGAAGGAAGGAAGGAAGGAAGGGAGGGAGGGAGGGAGGGAGGGAGGGAGGGAGGGGGGTGTTGGTGTGATCTCAAATTAAGGAAGAAGCTAGGAAACCCAAGCTCTCAGCGTGGCTCTCAGTAAAGGAGGGGAAGCAAGAAGAGGAAGGGCAAAGAAGGGTTGAGGATATAGGGCCATGGTGTAGTGAGAAGGGCTCTGAACTGGCAGGTGGAGGGTATAGGTTCTGTCAATCTTGGTGTCCCATCGATGATTCTCTCTCATCATTGATATTATTATCTCTCTCTCCTTCCTCTCTCTCTGAAATCAATAAAAACAGTTTTTTAAAAGTATACAATGAATAAGGTGGGAGGGACTACTGTAGTATAAAAAAGAATATATACAACTACCTGGGGGGGGGGGGACTATTAAAACACTCCTTTTAAAATTACATATGTGTGTGCAGCTGGCATTCATCATGCAAAGGCATGATGAAAAAGAATGTAAGGACCTCCACACGTCAGGCAGTTGGTACCATTGTCTTAATTCACCCTGAGGTGCCACCATTGCTTTGGCACCACCAGCGTAAATACAAACACAGTGAAAAAGGAAAATAAAGTCTTAGTATTAAAATGAGGAAGGTCTAACCTCACACATTCCCTTAACTAAGTGGGAAAGCACTCCACTCCCCAGAGTTCCAGGGCCCATACTTTGAGAACCACTCAGAAGAGTATAGGCAGCCTTAATCTCAGACACTTTTCTTCCTCTCCCTCTCCTTCTCCCTCCTCTTCTCTCCTCCTCCTCCTCCCCTTCTTCTTCTTCTTCTTCTTCTTCTTCTTCTTCTTCTTCTTCTTCTTCTTCTTCTTCTTCTTCTCTCTCTCTCTCTCTCTCTCTCTCTCTCTCCTCTCTCTCTCTCTCTCTCTCTCTCTCTCTCTCTCTCTCTCTCTCTCTCATTTGGTTGTCTCAGTTTACTCATTGGCAGACATTGGAAGAAATAGCTTCAAGATAACACATTTGGCTTTCTTTGAGATCTTCAGAAGAAATACTGAAAATATAAGCCAGATTAATAACAACTCTCTTTCTCTGATGACCTAGTCTATAAAAATGATACATTTTGGTATATTTTAGTCATGTTTTATCAAGTCTCTTTTTCCTCTTTTTTTCTGTCAGTTTTTAATGTCCTTGTTTTAGTAAGAATAGTATTGCCCCCAAATTATCAAGATTCCTGAACTTCATAACAGAAATTCCAGCAGTCCCAAAGGCTTCTGGGAAATTCTTGACCTGAAAGGGAAAGGAAATTCGCTTCTTGGGGAAAGCCGCCTGAGTATTTCTGCCTGATTAAAATGGCCACATACAGCTCGGGCACAGGAAAACAAAGCGCCACAGATGGGGATTCCAGGCCTTCTATTCCTCTGTCCCCCCACACACACCTGGAGAGGTGTCATTTTCTCTTTTTTTTCTCCTCTTTTCCTACTCCTGGCTTTCAAACTGCTTTCTGGCCCTGGCATTTGATTATCTGCCCTCCTTGGTTAAACTGACCATGGACATTTCACAAGATTGTGTCATTTAACCCTCTGGTATGTGTCATCTAATCTTTTTTATTGAATTTATTGGTTAATAAAATTACACAGGTTTCAGGTGCACAGTTCTATGATACATCACCTGCATATTGTCCTGGGAGTTCACCGCCCCGACCGAGTCAAGTCTCCTTCCATCATCATTTATCCCTTTTACCTTCTTCCCGCCCCCTTCCCTCTGGGAATCACCATACCATGTTGGTGTCCATGAGTTTGTCGTTTTTTGGCTTAATCCCTTCACCTTTTTCACCCAGTCCCCCCAAACTTCCTCCCTGTTTAGTTATTCCTGTTATTGTGTGAATTTGTCTTAGACCTGTGCCATTTGTTATTCTTCACCTCCCTTGCCTCCAGTTTTCTTAAATGATCTAAAAATTAAAATCCTTCATCAGCTCCTCAGCCTTGCACCTGTGGGAGACCCTTTCTGTAAATGTCAGCCTGGCTCACCCCCGCCTTCCTGAGACAGCCTCTCCCGCCTTCAGGAATGGGGCCTGGCAGCTCATTTTTCATTGGGGACTTTGCCCTCCCCGACCGACCGTAGCTGTTCAGGCCAAGGGTGGATGCCTGACTCAAGACGGTCACTCCCAAGGACGTGGGATTGGGGCTAATATAAACGAGTCAGGTTCTTCTGGCTCTTGATTCAAAGATGGGCCAGCTCAGGAGCTGTGGGTGGGCAGAAAAATCTAGACAGCTGACGTACTGTGGAGAGGTCAGAAGCAGGCATGCGAGAGGAGAGACAGAGACCTTGCAGCTTTGGAGGAGAGTCAGAGGAAATCTCTGACTTGGTTCCCAAAGTCTCTTCAGCCCCTTGTCTCAGGCCTGGGGAGACCCTGTTTCCTGTGGGTTTCAGAAAAGCCTGTGTATGCTCCAGAAGACGCCCCCTTTTTGCTTAAACTGGCTCCAATTTGACCAAAACCACATTGCCCCTACTGTCCTTCAAGACTGGTTCCAAATGACCCCCGCTCTTGGAAGACTTTCCTGACCCTTTCAGCCAGAGTGACCATTTCCTGTCCAGTATTCCTGTACTACCATATTCCCCCCTGTACCACCGCAATCCCCCTAAGCAACCATTGGCATCTTATAAACTACCCCATTCCTCTATATACTATCACATTCCCCTATATACTACCATAGTGACCCTACAGTACCACAGTCACCCTATAAACTACCACATTCCCCTATATACTACCATAGTCACCCTACAGTGCCACAGTCACCATATGAACTACCACACTCACTTATATACTACCACATTCCCCTATATACTACACTCTATAAACTATCATATTCCCCTATATACTACTTTCCCCTTGTACTACCACAGTCCCCCCTATAAACTACCACAACTCTCCTGCACTGCCACATCCTCCCTTATACTGCCACAATCACACCCCATCACTGCCCTTGGGCCCATGAGCATATTTTCTTATCTGACTTGAGCCCTCCCATGACAGAGACAATGTCCTTTTCAAACCCCTTCTCTGATGGCACTGCGTAGGTGCTAAATAGATCTTTTTGAATGAATGGATCAGTGAGATAGTGAATCAGTGAACA
>PVJN01054822.1:0-13173 GCA_004026805.1 Lasiurus borealis | reverse complement strand
ATGTTTTTACATGAATCTTCTTAGTTAATAAAAAACTATGAATCTCCAATTATTTTATCTTAATTTGTCTCTTAGTTGAGCTTTATATAATTTTCTTCAGTAAGTCCTTCACATTTTTTAATTTTTAAGGCATTTCCTATTTTCAGTTGCTATTAAAAAGGGCCTCTTTTCTTTATTATATTTCAGCTATTTATGTTTTATATAAAAATGTATTGATTTTGATGTGTTAATTTTTATAACAACAACCTTAGTGAATTCACTTACTATTTCTAATATTTTTGTATTTTAGCCAGTGGTACTATACTACCACTTTGAATGATACCTTTTTCTCTTCCTTTCCAATCTGTATGCACCTTGTTTTGTCACTTATTTAATTGCACTAATTCCTAAGAGGATGCAAGCTTAAACCAGCCCTTAGTATTGACCTCTCTCCTTCCTCCTGAGGGGCCTGGGAGGGACGCAAGCCAGAGGGCTAGCTCAGCAGTGGGGAAGAGGTTTCAGGCAAGCCTTTCCCTGCACTTTTCTCCTCTCTCCTTCTAGCCACCGTTTTAGTTTATTGCCCGAGTTACCTGGTTCCAGATCTACACTGTGTCATTTGGTAGCTCTTAGCCACACATGGCTATCTAAATTTAAATTAAAGTTAATTGCAGTGAAATGAATTAAAATTCAGTTCCTCATTGGCATTAACCACATTCCAAGGGCTCAGTAGTCGCATGTGGCTTGTGACTCCGGTGCTGGACAATGCAGATGTAGGACATTTTTATCTGGAAGATGTTCTCCTGGAGAGCTCAGCTGCAGATATATATTTCTAACTCCCAGACAACAAACTCCTGCCATGAGGAGAACTAAGAATGCCTCTAGGGTTTCCATATTATTTATCTGGGCTTGGGGGAGAGAGATTCTGAAGATTACATTCCAATGCCCCTGCCACCACACCACCACCCCGCCCTAGAATTGCTCTCACATTCAACCATCAAACTAGAAAATGTTAGTGGTTTGTTTGTCAGCATTTGAATTTTCCCAATTCTACTCTCTCCTCCTAGGATGCAGGCAGTGTGGCCACAACAGCATGTCCTATCTCAAGTATTCTTACAGAAGCTTATCACTGCTGCATCAAGTGGTAGGGTCTCATCTGTCTTCTCTTGTGACTTACTTGTAACCAGTAGAATATGGCAGAAATGATGCTGCATGGCTGGAGGCCATGCAGCTCCTGTTTGAGGCAAGAGCACTTACCCTGGAGCCCTAGTCATGGTCAGTGGTTGGACTGCTGTGAGGCAGCCATATTGGGAGGAAGCCCAAGCTAGTCCACCCAGGAAGACTGCATGGGCCGGCCCCCAGGCTACACAAATAAAAGTGCCCAGCCAGCCACTGCTGCAACACAGCAAAGGCCCCAAACCAGAACCTTTTGGCCAAGCACCTCCTGAATTCCTGATGCGTGAAAGTGGAAAAAATAGTAAGATGATGGTTGTCACTTTAAGCCACTAAATTTGGGGAACTGGAGCAGAAGGAAAATGGGGGTTGGCTTGTGTGTTTGTTGGGGGAGCTGAATTTCAATTCCCAAAGCTTTCAACTATTCTACCCCAGGAGAGCACTTTTGGATGTTGTGGGCTTCTTTTCTTATTTTTCCACTCCCCGTGACATAACTTCGATCCTGTTCCTGGTACTTTTATGTGAAGGAGCATTTGGCTCCTCTCTGTGCCTGGCATTCAACATCTACCTGTCACCATGACAGCAGTGATTGGTACTACCTTTGCCATCCAAGAAATGAGGCCCGCTCTGAGTAGATTTTTCTGATTCCCTAAATCTCTACTCATCTCAATAATTCTTAGCTGTTAGAATTCATATGTCTTCTCCATTCCTTTTATGATTTCAAGAACAAAATTTCTTAGCTCTTTTGCCAAGACTTATTTGAATTAATATCAAAATTACATTTGCTTTGAATATAGCTGCCAAGGCTCTAAGTTTATTCAGGCTAATATCCTTTCTCTGCAGCTTCCTACAGTTAAAGTTGGCATCTTACTTTCTCCCTCTCAGCCACAGAAGGGGCTTTTCGGGGAAGACAGGGAGAAAAAGCACCCCCCACCTTTGGGGCGAGGCTCTCAGTTTCCTGTCACATGGCATGTGTGTGCCCCTGACAGGGACTCTGGCAGTGGTGGGCGTGGAGGCAGAAGAGGAGAGCTATCCTGGCAGGGTTCGGAAAAGGATGGGAAGACAACAGAGAAGCTGTGATTGGAAATAGGTCAGACATGCGACTATAAATTGGTGTAGCCACTGTGAAAAATAGTATGGAGGTGTCTCAAAAAATTAAAAATAAAACTACCATATGATCCAGCAATCCTACTTTTCGGTATTTACCTGAAAGAAACAAAACCACGATTTGAAAAGATATCAGCACCCCCGTTTGTCACAGCATTATGTACAGCAGCCAAGATATGGAAACAATCTGCGTCTGAACTGCATAAAGAAATGTACATACAATTCAGCCACAGAAAAGGAGGACATTCTGCCATTTGTGACATCATGAGTGGATCTTGGGGGCATTATGCTAAAAGACAAATACTGTATGATCTCACTTATGTGTGAAATTAAAACAAAAACCCAAACTTGAACTCATAGAAACAGAGAACAGATTGGTGGCTGCCAGAGGTGGGGAGGTGGGTGGCATGTGAAGGAAATGGGTGATGCATTAAAAAAAAAGAAAGAAAGAAAACTGGTAGATTTAGAAACTAAGCATGTGCCAAGGAGAAGGTGGGCAAGGAGAGCAAGAAGGAAGACATAACATCTAGGGCAATGGTTCTCAATCTGTGGGTCGCGACCCCTTTGGGGGCCGAACGACCCTTTCACAGGGGTCGCCTAAGACCATCGGAAAATGCAAATATTTACATCACGATGCATAACAGTAGCAAAATTTCATGGGTGGGGGTCACCACCACATGAGGAACTGTATGCAAGGGTCACAGCCTTAGGAAGGTTGAGAACCACTGATCTAGGGGCAAGGACAACTCATGTCCAATCATCTGTTGATCAACTGATTAATTGACCAATCACACATGTTCATTTATGCAACAACTAGAGGCCCGATGCACGAAAATTCATGCAAGAGTAGGCCTTCTTTCTCCTGGCTGCTGGCACTGGCTTCCCTCTGGCACCCAGGACCTGGCCCTCCTTCTTTCGGCTACTGCAGGCACCCAGGATCTGGGCTGGCTTCCCTTGGGCCGCCTGCAAGCACCTGGAACCTGGGCTGGCTTCCCTCTGGCCTGGCTTGGTCAGGAATGACATCCGGCAGATGTCTGGTCTAATTAGCATATTACCCTTTTATTATTATTGACTAGAGGCCTGGTGCATGAAATTTATGCACAGGGAGGAGAGCTGTCCCTCAGCCCAGCCTGCACCCTCTCCAATCTGGGATACCTCCCACAATCCAGAACTGCTGGCTCCCAATCACTTGCCTGCCTGCCTGCCTGATTGCCCCTAACACTTCTGCCTGCCAGCCTTATCACCCCAACGACTCCCCTCCCAGCCTGATTGATGCCTAACTGCTCCCCTGCTGGCCCAATTACCCCCAACTGCCCTCCCCTGCCAGCCTGGTCGCCCCTAACTGCCCTCGCCTGCTGGCCTGGTCACCCCTAACTGCCCTCCCCTGCTGACCCAGTCACCCTTAACTGTCTTGCCCTGTGGCCTGGTCGCTCCTAACTGCTCTCTCCTGCTGGCCTGGTATCCCTAACTGCCCTCCCCTGCAGGCTTGGGTCCTCCCCCACCCTCAACTGCCCTCCCTTGCTGGCCTGATAACCCACAACTGCCCTCCCTGCCGGCCATTTTGTGTCCACACGGGGGCAGCCATCTTTGATCACATGGAGTGGCCATCTTGTGTGTTGGAGTGATGGTCAATTTCATATTACCTCTTATATAGGATTATTTCTTGAGCAAAGATTCTAGGTGCTGGAAGATAATAACCGGAACCTCTGTTCTGGTGTAACTTGGATTCTGGCGTGGCAATAAACAAAACTGATACATAGTTAAGAAAGTGCTGGGTGGGAGTTGCAATTCTAAATAAGGTGGTCACGGTGGGCCTCACCATGAAGGTGATGTCTGATGATGCAGAGCAGATGACAGAGCCCTGTAGATATTTAGCAAGAACATGTGTTAAAGATGAGGAGAGTGGCACATGCAAAGGTCCTGAGTTTGGGCATGCCAGGCTTCTTCAAGAAACCGCAGGGGGGCCAGTGAGGGAGGCAGAGAGAAGTAGCTGGTGGGAAGGTGAGAGCTGTTGGGGCTGGACTTGGGCTTTTACAAGGAGTGAGATGGTGGGGGCCAGGAGAGCAGTGTGAGGGGCAGAAGATTTCATTTGGTGGGCCTTGTGTCCCCTCCTCTTTTGATAATGCCTCCAGTGTTTGCTGGACACAGCTCTGGGGAGCCTGTGTTTGCAGAGTCTCTAAGATCTGAGCTCCTTGCTGACCAGCCACCTGGCAGATAAGCTCTCTTTCATGCCAAAAATCTGTGTAGAGAAAGCCCTGTGTGAGCACTGTCATGGGAATCCTAGCAGGAGGGATCTTTACACAGGGTGGGTGCCAAGCCATTACATCTCTTCGTAAGCATATCTGGACAGACGTGCAACAACTAGAGCCCTTGGTGTTTGGCAGGACATCATGGTGTAGAGAGACAGAGACATGGAGAGATACGGAGATGAGAGAGAGAGAGAGAGTGAGAGAGAACATAAATAAGGGCCATGTTTGTGTTTCCTGCAGAACTGCTGGCTATGATGCCTGCCTTCCTTTCTTCCTGCCTGTCTGTTTTCTGCAACTTGGCTGTCAGCACAAGGAGTGGGATGGAGTTCTCCATGGACTTCCCCGGACCAGGGCAACCTGGGGCCTGTTGGTCACGTGGCTCAGAATGGGAAGAGCCCATACACTCTTCAGTCTGGTAGGGGACAAGCCACATGCAGCAGGTTCCCCTTTACAGTGACAATCTCTTCTCATCCACTAAGGCCAGCTCCCCACAAAGACCTCTCTCAACCTCCCCTGCAGCGAGGGGGCGGAAGCAAGCACAGGAGAGATGACATCACCTGCTCAGGCCACGAGGAGGGGGAGAGAGGACTAGGAGTGCGGATGAAGATCACATGGCACCCTCTGTTGGGGGAAGGAGGCCGCTGCCCACAGCCTATGCCCAGAGATGAGTGGGGCAGACTTGGACTCCACGGATGGACTGCTGGAGATCCTGCCTGAGTAGGATTACCTGCCCAGGAGAGGGGTGCCACTTGCTCAGACCCACCCTCCCATCTGAAGCTCCCCGGACTTCACAGTGTGAGTGAGGAGCAGGGGCCCAGGCCCCTGCCAAAGTGGTTGCTTTTGTTGGGTACTTCCATCATGAGAGCTGTGCACTGGCAGGGAGAGAGGAAAAAGCATAGTTCTGGGATTGGTCAGGCCAAGGTTTCTTTCCCAGTCTGGCCACTGCCTGGTCATGCCAAGTGTAGCACCTGTCTGGGCTAAACTCGCACCAAGAGGGAGACCATGGTAGCCTGCCCCAGGGTTCTCCTCTCCTCACAGTTTATCACAGGAGCTCAGAGCGCAGTCTGACCCCGGAGCAGACATCACTCTTGCCTCTTTGCTTCCATTAGTCGACCTTTATACTTTACTCCATGTTCTCTCTTTGGTTTACCCAGACTGAACTATCATCCCCACATTTTTCAATGGTTCATATCATTTTATTTTAGATATTTTGCTTTAAAAATTATGCGTTAGCTCAGTTGGTTAGAGCATTGTTCAAATGTGTCAAGGATATGGGTTTGATCTCTGGTCAGGGCACATACAAGAATCAACCAATGACAACACAGAGAAGTAGACCAACAATTTGATCTCTCTCCCTCTCTCTTTCTCTCTCTCCTGCACTCCCCGACCCTCCTTCCATTTTTTTCTTTTTCTAAAATCAATCAATCAATCAATCAATCAGTAGCATTATTTTAAAAGTTTTGACCCTTATCTTTTAATGAGGGGCTAAATCTATTTATGTTAAATAGTCACAACTGCTTGGTCTTATTTTGGCTGCTGTTTTATGCCTTCTGTCTTAGTTTATTTGCTTTCTGTCTTTGTGTCATTTTAACTCTAGTTTCTTTGGTTTTCCCTGGAGTGATAGAGAAGGTATACTTCTTATGTTCAATTTTGCTGGTTTGCCTTTATTCTTAAAAGAGAGGCCCAGTGCATGAAATTCGTGCACAAAGGGGTGTGTGTCCCTCAGCCCAGCCTGCATCCCCTCTAATCTGGGACCCCTCAAGGGATGTCTGATTGCCCATTTAGGCCTGATCCAGACATCCCTCTCACAATACAGGAATGCTGGCTCCCAACTGCTCACCTGCCTGCCAGCCTGATAAACCCCTAACTACTCCCCCACCAGCCTGATTGATGCCTAACTGCTCCCCTGCCAGCCTGTTTGCCCCTAACTGCCCTATCCTGCTGACCTGGTCACTCCTAATTGTCCTCCCCTGCAGGCCTGGATCCCCCATAACTGCCCTTTCCTACAGGCCTGGTCCCTCCCAACTGCTCTCCCCTGCTGGTTTGATCACCCACAACTGCCCTCCCTGCAGACCTGGTCCCTCCCAACTGCCCTTCCCTGCTGGCCATCTGGTGACAGCCATCTTGTGTCCACATGGGGTCAGTCATCTTTGACCACATGGGGGCAGCCATCTAGTATATTTGAATGATAGTCAACTTGCATGCTATTCTTTTTTTAGATAGGA
The DNA here is from genome assembly GCA_004026805.1 of Lasiurus borealis. NCBI lineage: Eukaryota > Metazoa > Chordata > Mammalia > Chiroptera > Vespertilionidae > Lasiurus > Lasiurus borealis. Next base: position 6,443 of record PVJN01054822.1, on the reverse strand, counting down.
TAGAGGCATGCTATACGGGTGAGAGCTAGCTAGTTTGCCATGAAAGGTGTCCCAGATCAGGGTGGGGGTTCTCTTGGGGTGTGGGGCAGCTTGGGTGAGAAGCCTATGGTGGTTTGCAGGCTGGCCACATCCCCTGATGACCCAAGCAAAGGCCCTGGTATCTGGGAATTATTTATCTCCTATAATTGAAACTTTGTAGCCTTGAGCAGAGCCAAGCCTCCTGCTCTCTCAGTGGTGGCAGCCATTTCTGTTGGGATTTATTTATCTTCTGTAATTGAAACTTTGTAGCCTTAAGTGGAGGCTAAGGCAGGCCAGAGCAGATGGAAAGCTTGGCTTCCTCTATTGCTGGGGAAACTCAAGCCTCCTGCTCTCTCTGTGGCTGCAGCCATCTTAGTTTGATTAATTTGCATACTTGCTCCTGATTGGCTCATGGGTGTGGCTTGTGAGTGTAGCAGAGGTACAATAAATTTGCATATTACTCTTTTATTAGGTTGGATGGACATGTATTGTAAAAATAAACAGAAGAATAAAGAGATAACTATTGTTTTCCCCTATGTAGAAAGAAATTAGCCTATTCCTCTCCACAATTTTTACAGTTATAATCTAAGATGTTAGATCCAAATCTTCATTTTTAATTTTGTTCATTTATTTTATCACTAGAGACCCAGTGCACAAATTTGTGAACATTGAAAGGAAATTAATTAGAAGAAATATTTTAATATCACTATTTCCCCTTTCTCTATAATAGAAGTGTCAACCAAATTCATGATTGACAATGACAGATTGAAACACACTTGTGTGTTTGGAACCAGCAAGACCTTTATATATATAGATAAACTTGCTAAATTAAAACTGCTTTCTGATTTAGCTAAACTTTTCCCATCCCAGTGAAGCACCCCCTCTCTTTCAGGCAATTGCCAGCAACACAGCAGTAAATATCAATACAAAGCAGATTATTATTGTAGATCACACAGGGAGAACAAAGGGTGAAACATTTAAGTGCAGCAGTGTTTGACTATATTCTGCACAGTAAGAAAGCCTGAAGTCATTTTCAAGGTCCACCGTTCTTACTTCTTTTCAGTCAGATCAATATTCTATGCTTTCTAAATCTCAGTTTTCCAGCTAAGTAAAAGAAAATAGGATTCCACCAAGTCTCCTACTTACTCCAGGACTTCTGTGAGGATCAAATGAGATGAGGCACAGGAAAATGCTTCACAGACATTTGGTTAAAGTGTGAAATGTTTCCACCTGGCCTTAAAGCAAGTTGTGTTCCTGGGCTGAAGAAACTCCAAGGAGGCTAGTCACTAGGGAGAGGAAGCCGGGTGTTGCTATGTGATGTCATTATCTGGCACCCATAGTGACCATTTCCAGGCTAGACCACATTTTGCACCATGGGGTCTTGGCAGCGTTGGCTGGATATGGTGGGCTGTTGCTCTAGGGTGGTGGTGGTGTTCCACGTGGGGGAAGTGGAGTGTGGCTTTGTGGGCACTGGGTCTGTGGTGCTGTTTATCTGTAAAGCCCAGTACACTTCAGGGCAGCTCCTGTGTTGAGTGTCTGCCCCCTGGCCGTCAGTGTGTGTCATAGCGACCAGTCAGAAGGTCAGACTCTTAGCATATTGGCCTTTTATGTATATAGATTATGTATCTTCTCTTTCAAGAATAATTGTCCCTATTTGGAATCCTTTCTCTTCTAAGTTAACTTTCCTATTCTTGAAACTTGCTAAGGTAGAATATTTTTTCCTATTGAGTTTTCAGGAAGGTTGTAACGTGAACTCATATATGTCTAGGTGATCTTTCTGTTGCTCTCATGCATATGAATAATGATTTGGCTGGATATTGACTTTATTTATTTATTTACTTATTTATTTTAGAGAGAGGAAGAAGGAGAGCAAGAGAGAGAGAAACATCATTGTGAAAGAGAAACATTGATCATTTGCCTCCTATACCCACCACGACTGGGGATCAAAACCTCAACCTTTTAGTGTATGGGACAATGCTTCAAACAACTGAGCCACCCTATCAGGGCTGGACATTGACTTATTTTTAAAAATTTACTTTCGGTTGTTTAAATCTAACTTGTAAGTGTACATATTTATAAAGTCCTCTTTTTACAAGGTTTGCTGTGAAAATAGCAGTCTTCTACCACCTTTCCTCATTTCTTACTTTTCAGAGGAAAATACTTTCAACTCTTTTCACAGATCTTTTTGGAATTTATCTCCTTACCTATGTAAACATGCTTTTAATGTTATTTTTTATTTTATGTTCCATTCCAGGCAATGTGTTTTGACTCTGGAAAACAAGGCTCACTTATTGTCACCCTCCCCTGCAGACATACATGTTCTATCACTGTCCTTGAAAAGTGGGTCAGATCCATATTTATACTCCACACCACTTTTTGGTGCTAAATCATAACTATAGTTATTTTCCTTTCCTGCAAAACATTTCTGTTCACTGGCATTAATAATTATCTTTGCATTTTTGCCCCAACTTTATTGCAGTATTATTTTTTAAAAATGTTTCCTTGATTTTTTATAATCTATTCTATTAATTTTCTATTCATTTGTGTTGTATTCATGTTCAAACAGTCTCCAGTCTCTGTTTCTCCAAACTATCATCTATTCTACCATGAACCCTTAAAATATTTTCTCAGATCTCTAAGTATCCACTGTAACCTCTACTTTCCTCTCCTCGTGTTGAGCGCTTCGTTTACCTCTTGGTTTTACTCCCCAGTTTTAAGACATTGAATGTGGGAGCGTAATTTTACTCTTCTCTTACTTGGCCAGATAAGAATTTGAAGATGGAAACGAGATTCTCAGGCTTACTGGAGAGATTGCTGCCTTGGCTTCCAAATCCCTGGGCTGCTTTGGGAATCCGTGGCAATGCAATCCTTAGCAATCTGTACAATTTTTAGATTTGTTTTATTCTCTTTGTGGACGTTTTTTGGGCCTCCTCTGTCTTTAAGGGTCTGAAATTTCACATTGTGTCTTGACAAAGGTCCATATTCCTCTGGTACGGGCCCTTCAGAGCTAGAGCTTCCAGACCCTTCACTCTGTGGTATTTTGTGGATTGTTTTCTCTCTGTTGTCTGATCTCTTCCACTGGAACTTTTTGATTCAGATGCTTCGCTTCCTGAATTGATCCTCTAACTCTCTGGTTCTTTTATTCCCTTTTCTCTTTCTTTTCTCTTCCTAGCTTTCCCCTGAACTATATGCCCCAAAGTCTTCTTTTAAGAGTTTCATTTCTACTATCACATTTTAATCTCCAAGAGCTCTTTCTTTCTGTGCTCCTTTTGTTCAGTAATACTCTGTTCTTGGTCAGGATGCCATCTCTTATTCCTCTGAGTATGTTAATGGTAATTATTTTGAAGTTTTCTTCTCCCTGCATAGTCTTTGTTTCCTTTGTTTGTTCTGACTTCTTCCTCTCATATCAAAGGTTTCCTCAGATGTCTGTTGATCCTTTATTGTCTGTTTACAGTTTAACGTAGGGCACTAAAATATTAATGGGGATTTATGTGCGTGCTTGTACACATGTGTGAACGTGTGCACTTATGCATATGTGCATGTGTGTGCGCATGTGTATGTATGAGCACGCATGCATGTGTGTGTGTGACAGGGGAGGATGGCTATTGTCTGTGGGTTTCATTGCAGGATGATCTGCCTGGGACATTCCTCAAGGCTCCTTTCTGACCTGATCAGATTCCAAGGTATCTCAGGTTTCTGCCTGGAGAGAGTAGCCATGCACTGGCACCAGGGTCTTAGTGAGGAGAGGGCAGGAGGTCTAGGCATTCAGTGTGTTAGCTCACTTATTGTCTCTCTTCCTTTCTCTATTCCAGGTGTGCTTGTTACTGCCCAATTTCTAGAGAAATAGCCTTCGGCCTTCTGCTGGGACGAGGCTGTACAGTCTTGTGGAGGAGACCTGGGATCTGACTGCTAATAAAAAAGCTTTCAACTGATACTCTTTCTATGGCTCCAGTGTTTTCAACGCCCGAGACTTTCAGAGGTGGAGTATCAGGCTTCCCACTGCCAGCGGCCTTAGGAGTCAGCATTCTTCGGTCTGCTAATTAAGCTATCACTCGCCTCGTCTCCTTTCCTTCCTCTAACACTGGTTGCTGTTCTCTTCTGTTCTCTTTGTCCTTATAAGCTTATGCCCCATCACCATCCTTTAAAATCCTTTCACAGCATTTTAGTGGGAATTCAGGAGGCAGCTGAAATTAATACCCACTTTTAATCAGCCACATTAACCAGGAGTCAGCATTGGCATCTGAGTCACTCAGTAGGTAAGGGGAGACCTGCTCTTTCCTGGTGACATCCTGCCTCGTCCCCACGACTGCCAGCCCTCTTCTCAGCTTAGATCCCAGGAGAATGATGGAGCTGATAACATGTCTAGCTGCTAGAATTTCTGAGGCAAATGTGTGCTCCAAATATTTGTGGTGGCAAGTCTACATATTATTTTATCTGCAGTTCCAGGTGTTGCCTTTTGCATCTTTTCTACATCTTAGTTTGTTCATCTCCTTTGGGAATACCTTCACTGATGCTTCTATTGTGCCTATGTAGCTCATTTTGCAACCACCAACCTAATGAATGACTCAGGTGAGGATCATCAAAGAACAGAGAGCTAGAAAGTCACAGTCTCAAAGTGTCACCTACAGACTACTTGTTAATTTTTTAAAATAAATCTTTATTGTTCAGATTATTACAATTGTTTCTCTCCCCCACCACCCATAGTTCCCCTCTACCAGGTTCCCACCCCACCCTCTGCCCTTACCCCCCTCGCATTGTCCTCATTCATAGGTGTACGATTTTTGTCCAGTCTCTTCCCATACCCCTATCACCCCTTTCCCTCTGAGAATTATCAGTCCACTCCCTTTCTATGCTCCTGATTCTATTATATTCACCAGTTCATTCTGTTCATCAGATTTTTTTTTCACTTGATTTTTAGATTCACTTGTTGATAGATATGTTTTTGTTGTTCATAATTTTTATCTTCACCTTTTTCTTCTTCTTCCTCTTCTTATAGAATACCTTTTAGCATTTCATATAATACTGGCTTGGTGGTGATGAACTCCTTTAGCTTTTTCTTATCTATGAAGCTCTTTATCTGACCGTCAATTCTGAATGATAGCTTTGCTGGGTAATCTTGGTTGTAGGTTCTTGCTATTGATCACTTTGAATATTTCTTGTTACTCCCATCTGGCCTGCATAGTTTCTGTTGAGAAATCAACTGACAATCGTATGGGTGCTCACTTGTAGGTAATCAACTGTTTTTCTCTTGCTATTTTTAATATTCTCTCTTTGTCTTTTGCTCTTAGCATTTTAATTATGATGTGTCTTGGTGTGGTCCTCTTTGGATTCCTTTTGTTTGGGGTTCTGTGCACTTCCTGGACTTGTAAGTCTATTTCTTTCACCAGGTGGAGGAAGTTTTCAGTCATTATTTCTTCAAGTAGGTTTTCAGCATCTTACTCTCTCTCTTCATCTGGCACCCCCATAATTCTGATGTTTTTATGCTTGAAGTTGTCCCAGAGACTCCTTACACTATCTTCATATTTTTGGATTCTTTTTTCTTTTCTGGTTGGATGTTTTTTGCTTCTTTGTATTTCAAATCTTTGACTTGATTCTTGCAATCCTCTAGTCAGCCATTGGATCTCTGTATATTATTTTTTATTTCAGCCAGTGTATGTTTAATTTCTAGGTGGTCCTTTTTCATATCCTCGAGGGTCTCACTAAATTTATTACCTTTTCTAGAAAATTCTTGAAAAATCTTGTAACTATGGTTTTGAACTCTATATCCAATCATTTGCTTTTCCTCCATTTCTTTCACTTGTGACCTATTTATTTGTCTCCACATTTTGGCTGCTTCTCTAAGTTGACAGAGTGGCTTTGTGCAATAGGTGTCCTTTAGGGCCCAGTGGTTCAGCCTCCTCAGTTATCTGAGGTGGACATTCTTGGTGCACCCCTTTGTGGGCTCTGTGCATAGTTGTTGTAGTTAAGCCTTGATTGTTGTTGGTATCACTGGGAGGAATTGACCTCCAGGCCAATTGGCTATGAGAATCAACTGTATCTATGATGAGAGAACTTCTGTGCTGGAGACACCCTTATGTGGTAAAACTTGCTTCAGTGGGGCTTTGGTACTCACTGAGTCTGCCCCCTGAGTGTGTCCCTTATGGTTCTAAGGAGTTGTAATCTGGATGGTCCAACTCTGATACTTGGGTACACTGGCTCTTGAATCTCTTAGGAGGTGCTCATTTAGCCTCTGCCTGAGGCCACTCAGTAGGAGCTATGGAGAGATCTGCAGATTCCTTTTCTTTGATTGGGTTTTAGAGATGCCCAGATGAGGTCCAGCTATGAAGCAATGCAAGCTTCTGTAGGGCCTTGGGCCTTCTTTTGGATGTTCTGGGTCTCACTGACTCAGCTGCAGTTTGTTAAGTTTAGAATTTAAAGGACCAGGC
>PVJN01054821.1:0-13273 GCA_004026805.1 Lasiurus borealis | reverse complement strand
GTTCATTGGAAATGCCCTGAATAATCTGTTTCTTATGAATAAAAGAAATGCCAGACAACATTTGCTAAATCATTTGTATTTGAGTACTGGTAAGTAAAAGCAACAGATGATATCACTCATACTCTTCTCATTTTAATGAGTTATATCTTTCAGATGTGGCTGAAAGAATCTAGAATAACACCATCCAATCGGTAACCACAGACACCTGTGGCTATTTAAATCTTTAATAATTAAAAAATTATTTAAAATTTGCCGAAACCAGTTTGGGTCAGTGGATAGAGCCTTGGCCTGTGGACTGAAAGGTCCCAGGTTTGATTCCGGTCAAGGGCATGTACCTTGGTTGCGGGCACATCACCAGTAGGAGGTGTGCAGGAGGCAGCTGTTGGATATTTCTCTTTCATCGATGTTTCTGGCTCTCTATCCCTCTTCCTTCCTCTCTGTAAAAGAATCAATAAAATATATATTTTTAAAAATTATTTAAAATTCCTTTCCCTAGTAAAATTATCTACACTTAAATGCTTGATAGCCGCATGTGGCTAGTCACTAGTGAGCAAGTGGCACAGATATAGAACATTTTTATCACTCCAGAGAGTTCTGTTGACAGCATCAATCTAGAATGGTACAGATTATTGGTACAGATGAGTGGAGTTGAAATAAAGGTTATCTACCTATTCAGAAACCATTGTTGTGAGCACATGAGGATAACATTGATGATAATTTCATCTTAGAGAATGTCTGGGAATGCTTTAGTTTTGGATAGTCAACATTTGGTCAATGGCCCAAGTTTACAGTAAAAAAAAATTGTTGGTAAAACATGTTGGAAATTGCTTTGAGTAAAACCCCAGCAATCAGAATCTTAAAAGTAACTTAATAATTGTCAAAAACAGATCTCTGTAGGCCTTTTGCAATATATACAGAGTAAAAAGTAAGCATATAAAGGCTGGTTTGTAAAAGGGTGTTCATTCATTTGTGAGTTTGTATTGTAATTTTCCTGACATGTATGTCAACTTAAAAAATAAGCAAGGATATGCCTTTAAATAAGAGAGGAAATTTACCATGTTTTCAGACATTTAATAAATACATTATTATGCACATTTCTTTTTAGATAAGAGTTTACAGGTTAATCATAAATATTAATGGCCTAAAAAACACTGCTTTGAAGAAGGTAAAGAGAAGTATTTACAGAACATTGTATACAGTGAAAAGCAAGAGGATCATATGTCTTGTATCATTTCACCTGGATTCCTAGGATGCAGACTTTTCTAGACTTTTGGAGGAGAGAGAAATATTTCAGAATGTTTTATTAAAATCTATAAAAAAGTCTCTCGGTGGGTCATAACTTACTGGTAACAATGAGAGTCAGCACTTTTCCCAATGATTTCTCCTCACTCTTTCACCCCACTCCCTAAATCTAGGTATTCCTCATGGTTTTCTCAGACCCTCTTTTTTTCTGTCTGGCCCCTAGCCATATCACACTCCTAATCCCAATAATCCCCCTAAGGTAATGACAACTGAATCCTCTTTCCCATGCTGAGCTCTTTGTATATAGGGAAAATGTGTACAGGACAGTACAACAGGTCCAAAGACTATATTTGAGTAGCCAGACATTAGATATTTTCAATTTTGTACAACATTCAGTCTCTGCCCTAATTATTCAATTCTGTCAATGTAGCATGAGAACAGCCACAGACAATATGTCCTTGAATGGGTATTCGCCTGTCCTCTTGTGCTGGACAGCCTGCATTCTGGTATGTGGTGGCGAAAGGAGGATAAAAGTTTCATCTCTATCGAGAGAATCCAAGATGGCAGCATAGGTAAACACCTACACTGCTGCCTCGCACAACAATTTCAAAACTACAACTAAAAGACTGAACAGATATCATCCAGAACCACAGGAAAGTTGGCTGAAGTGAAATTCTATAACTAGAAGGAAAGAGAGGGGCTCACAGAGACCCAGAGGAGCTGCAAAAAGCTGAGGTATGGAGACGCGCACGTGGAGAGAGCGGGTGCAAGAGAACCTGGCTGGCTTTCATTGGCAGGAGGGAGGCGGAGACTCTCAACAGCATTGAACCCCTTATCCTACGACACTAAATCCCAGATCCAGCCAAAACTCATACGGGGGGAGTTTGGACTGTGTAAAGGGAGAAGTGCACAGAAATTTAGGGGAGTCACAAAAGATCAGAAGTCTGGTGACGCACATGGCACTGTGCGCAGAGGACCGACTGCTGATTATGCGGCTGGCTGTCACAAGAGGGCAGGAGACAAAGCATCCCAACTGCGTCATTTCTAACTCCACTAAACCCCAGATTTGCATGAAGTCCTGGGGACACAGACTCATATGGTCCCGGAGTTCAGGGGAGCTGGAGGGGCAGCAGTCTAGGCACTGTGAGGGTGCACATGCGCACAGGGACCGCCCCAGCATTACCCAGTCATGTGAGATTCAGAGGCCGTGGAGGGTGGGGCCGATAGGAAGGCAAAATGGTCCCTTAAGCCCTGAGACTCCACCCATCCCAAGCTCAACAGAGAGGCTTTTGCAGTTTTGCAAGTCTGGTATCATAAGGCTGAATCCAACACAGAAGTTCTCACGGCGTAGTGAAAATGCTGAGACAAGGGAAGGGATCACAAACAAAGGAAATGAAGGAAAAAAACGACTGGATATAGAGTTCAAAACCACGCTTATAAAGTTTTTCAAGAATATCCTAGAGCTGAAACTGGTTTGGCTCAGTTGGATAGAGCGTCGGCCTGCGGACTGAAAGGTCCCGGGTTCGATTCCAGTCAAGAGCATCTATCCTGGTTGCAGGCACATCCCCAGTAGGGGATCCTCCTGACGGCTGATCGATGTCTCTCTCTCTCATCGATGTTTCTAACTCTCTATCCCTCTCCCTTCCTCTCTGTAAAAAAATCAATAACAAATATATATTTAAAAATAAAAAGAATATCCTAGAAAAGTTGGATAAAGTTAGCGAGACCCAAGAGGAGATGAAAAAGAACCAACTAAAGATGGAAAAGAACCAACTAGAAATTAAACATACACTGACTGAAATAAAAAATATTATATAGAGACCTAACAGCAGACTCGGAGAAGGCAAGAATCAAGTAAAAATTTTGAAATATAAAGAATCAGAAAACACTCAGCTGGAAAAGCAAGAAGAGAAAAGAATACAAAAATGTGAAGATAATGTAAGGAGCCTCTGGGACAGCTTCAAGCATACCAACATCAGAATTGAGGGGGTGCCAGAGGAAGAGAGAGAGCAAGATACTGAAAACCTATTTAAAGAAATAATGACTGAAAACTTCCCACATCTGGTAAAAGTAATAGACTTACAAGTCCAGGAAGCACACAGAACCCCATATAAAAGAATCCAAAGAGGACCACACCAAGACACATCATAATTAAAATACTAAGAGCAAAAGACAAAGCAGCAAGAAAAAAACAGTTAATTACCTACAAGGGAGCACCCATATGACTGTCAGCTGATTTCTCAACAGAAACGATGCAGGCCAGACGGGAGTGGCAAGAAATATTCAATGTGATGAATAGCAAGAACCTACAACCAAGAATACTCTATCCAGCAAAGCTATCATTCAGAATTGGAGGGTAGATAAAGAGCTTCACAGATAAGGAAAAGCTAAAGGAGTTCATCAACTCCAAACCAGTATTATATGAAATGCTGAAAGGTACTCTTTTAGAAGAGGAAGAAGAAAAAGGTAAAAGATAAAAAATTATGAACAACAAATACGTATCTATCAACAAGTGAATCTAAAAATTAAGTGAAGTAAAAATTTGATCAACAGAATAAGCTGGTGAATATAATAGAATCAGGAGCACAGAAAGGGAGTGGACTGATCATTCTCAGGGGGAAAGGGGTGAGGGAGGTACAGGGAGAGACTGGACAAAAATCATACACCTATGGATGAGGTCAATGGGAGGGAGGTAAGGGTAGAAGGAAAGGTGGGAGCCGGGTGGAGGGGAGCTATGGAGGGGGAAAAAAGAGAAACAAATGTAATAATTTGAATAATAAAGATTTAATTTAAGAAAATGTCCTTGAATGGCCTTGTCTGTGTTCCAATAAGATTTTACCTGCAAAAACAGGCAACAGGCAAGATTTACTAGTAGTTACAGTTTGCTGATTTCTGTTGATCTCTGATTTTTGAGCAAGAAGCCCCCTCAGAATCTGCTTGGAGAGAAAGGAATGAGAAGTTGGGAAGGACAGAGTGCTTTCCTCCCACTCATTCCAACCAGAGCAATTTAATTTTAATCCATTTTGTTTACATAGCTGAGTATGTTTAATCAAACATAATGAATGTTTGATCAAACATTCTGAATTTTTTTTCTCTCCTCCAAAAGCCTGAAAAAGTTTGATTCCGAGGAATCCAGGTTAAATGATACAGGATATATGACTTCCTTGCTTTTCATTATATATATAGTATTCCTATATTACTACTTTGGCAGAGAAGATGGATCAAGCAGACAGTAGCTAGATTGAGGAAGATGACAGTTTCATACCTAGAATGAACTTCAGAGAACATGCAGACGAAATGTTTCCAAACACAACTGCCCACTTCTGACCATGTTACTTCTCAAACTTCCGTGATTCATGTGAGCCATTCCTTAATCTACCCACCTTCTTCATCTCACCCTAGATGGTATCTAACATACCATCTAGATCAGTCATATGGGGCTTTATGTCTTACACTCAAAAAAAGATGCTTTTACTGCTGTCTTTTTGTATGTTCTCCCCTTGACTGGGAAGCCTTCTCCCTCCCACCCCACCCTTACACTTGGTGAAATCAGACAAATGGTTTATCCTTGTCACTACCCATGTCAAATAGAGACAAGATTGAATCTTTATGTTGTGCTTTTAAAAAAAATAGTATATTTTTATTGGTTTTAGAGAAAGAGGAAGGGAAAGGGATAGAGATACAGAAACATCCATGAGAGAGAAACATCATTTGGCTGCCTCCTGCACGACCCCCTACTGGGGATCAGGTCACACCCAGGCAAGTGCCCTGACCAGGAATTAAACTGACCTCCTGCTTCAAGGTCAATGCTCAACCACTGAGTCACATTGTACAGGTTATCATTTCAGATGGCCAGCAACCCCAGAAAGCATCAAGCTCAATACCCTGAAAGAAACTTCTCTGACATTTCAAGCCAACCCTTATATAGCATGGAAAAAAGAAAAAAAATTAAAACTACATGCATCCCAGAGTCTGTTTTCTATAACTGTCCTTGCAAAGATTACCCCGGGACACTGCCTCCCTTCAGATAAGTCCTGTCCTTAAAATGTATCTTCTTTTCTGAGTAATGGGCCCATCTGGGCTTCAGGCCACCTTATCTTTACAGCCCTGTTTTTCTTCTTGCAACCCGTGCTTCAGTTTCCCAGGCTCTATAAGAAAAATCTCTTTTCTGTGTGAATAGCTATAAACAACTGTGATTCTATTTTTATTACATGCCCCTCCCTATCACTTGCTCTGTGGAATCCTCTATGATTTCAGTACCCAGAAGCAGTCTCCTCTCTGTTCCTATGTAATTTTTCCATACAGCTTTTATGTCCCCAGGTCTTAGTTCCCCAGCTGGATTAATATGCTCCTTATAGGCCCAAAATCATATTTTACAGGTCTTTCCACCCAGCACAGGCACAGATCAGAACCACATTCATACCAACCATATGAGCTCTTTATTTGGATGGAAAGAGGATCCTACCTGCCCAAATATATCTTCACCTGACATCTTCTCACTTCTCTCCTCCCAACTGCCTACTGAAGGCCACAGTTAGAATACACAGGTGTTTCCCATTGTTCTGAGTCAGTAAGAATACCTGGTTGATGCTTGCTAGCTGAGTGAATAAGATCCAAGTAAACTTGCAGGGAAAGGAACATGAGAAAGGAAGGGATTGAGAGAGAAAAACAAGTCCAGAAGCATCAGGTGATCAGCAGGCAGAAGACCTCTGGCCCAGATGGGCAAGGTCCAGGCTGAGGCATTTGCCAGGATTTTTTTTTAAAAATATATTTTATTGATTTTTTTACAGAGAGGAAGGGAGAGAGATAGTTAGAAACATCAATGGAAGAGAGTCATCGATTAGCCGCCTTCTGCAAGCCCCCTAATGGGGATGTGCCCACAACCAAGATACATGCCTCTGATCAAAATCGAACCTTGGACCTTTATTTATTTTTATTTTTTTAAATATATTTTATTGATTTTTTACAGAGAGGGAGGGAGAGAGATAGAAAGTCAGAAACATCGATGAGAGAGAGACATCGATCAGCCGCCTCCTGCACTCCCAACAGTGGAGATGTGCCCGCAAGCAAGGTACATGCCACAAACAGGAATCAAACTTGGGACCTTTCAGTCCGGAAGCCGATGCTCTATCCACTGAGCCAAACCAGTCTCGTCCCTTTCTTTTTTTTTTTTTTTCTTAATTAAATCTTTATTATTCAGATTATTACATTTGTTTCTCTTTTTTTCCCCCTCCATAGCTCCCCCTCAACACCCGGTTCCCACCCTTCCCTCTACCCTTACCTGCCGCCCATTGACCTCATCCATATATGTATGATTTTTGTCCAGTCTCTTTCTGTACACCCCTCACCCCTTTCCCCCTGAGAATTATCAGTCCACTACCTTTCTGTGCTCCTGATTCTATTATGTTCACCAGTTTATTCTATTGATCAAATTTTTAATTCATTCAATTTTTAGATTCACTTGTTGATATATATATATATTTATTGTTCATAATTTTTTATCTGTTACCTTTTTCTTCTTTTTCTTCTAAAAGAGTACCTTTCAGCATTTCATGTAATACTGGTTTGGAGTTGATGAACTCCTTAGCTTTTTCTTCTCTGTGAAGCTCTTTATCTGCCCTTCAATTCTGAATGATAGCTTTGCTGGATAGAGTATTCTTGGTTGTAGGTTCTGGCTATTCATCACGTTGAATATTTCTTGCCACTCCCATCTGGCCTGCATCATTTTTGTTGAGAAATCAGTTGACAATTGTACGGGTGCTCCCTTGTAGGTAATTAATGTTTTTTTTCTCTGCTTTTAATATTCTCTCTTTGTCTTTTGCTCTTGGTATTTTAATGATGATGTGTCTTGGTGTGGTCCTCTTTGGATTCTTTCATATGGGGTTCTGTGTGCTTACTGGACTTGTAAGTCTATTTCTTTTACCAGATGTGGGAAGTTTTCAGTCATTATTTCTTCAAATAGATTTTCAGTATCTTGCAATCTCTCTTCCTCTGGCACCGCCACAATTCTGATGTTGGTATGCTTGAAGCTGTCCCAGAGGCTCCTTACATTATCTTCACATTTTTGTATTCTTTTCTCTTCTTGCTTTTCCAGTTGAGTGTTTTCTGATTCTTTATATTTCAAAATTTTTACTTGATTCTTGCCTTCTCTGAGTCTGCTGTTAGGTCTCTGTATAATATTTTTTATTTCAGTCAGTGTATGTTTAATTTCTAGTTGGTTCTTTTCCATCTCTAGTTGGATCTTTTTCATCTCCTCTTGGGACTCGCTAACTTTATCCAACTTTTCTAGATATTCTTGAAAAACCTTATAACCGTGGTTTTGAATTCTATATCCAATCATTTGTTTTCCTCCATTTCTTTTGTTTGTGATCTCTTCCTTTGTCTTGGCATTTTCACTATGCCAGGAGAACATCTGTGTTGGATTCAGCCTTATGAACCCAGACTTGCAAAACTGCAAAAGCCTCTCTGTTGAGCTTGGAATGGGTGGAGTCTCAGGCCTTAACCGACAGCCTTGCCTTCCAGTCGGCCCTGCCCTGCACAACCCCAGAGTCTCACGTGACTGGGTAATCACTGGAGCGGTCCCTGTGTGCCCGCGCTCTCGCAGTGCCTCTAGACTGCTGCTTTTCCAGCTCTCCTGCGCTCCGGGACCATATGAATCTAGGTCCCCAGGGTTTCACCGGAAACTGGGGTTTAGTAAAGTTATAAGTGGCACAGCTGTCTCCCGCCCACTTGTGAAAGCCAGCGGCACAATCAGCAGTTGGTCTTCTGCGCGCAGTGCTGTTCGAGCCGTCCGACTTCTGCCCTTTTTCGACTCCCCTAGATATCTGTGTACTTCTCCCTTTTCACAGTCCAAACTCCCCCTGTAGGAGTTTCGGCTGGACCTGAGGTTTAGTGTCATAGGATAAGGGATTCAATGCCATTGGGAGTCTCCATTTCCCTCCCACCAGAGAAAGCCAGCCAGGTACTCTGGTACCGCTCTCTCTGTGCGTGTCTCCCTACCTCAGCTTTTTGCAGCTCCTCTGGGTCTCTGTGACCCCTCTCTTTCCTTCTAGCTGTAGAATTTCCACTCAGCCAGCTTTCCTGTGGTTCTGGATGATGTCCATTCTGTCTTTTAGTTGTAGTTTTGAAATTGTTGTGCGAGGCAGCAATGTAAGTGTTTATCTATGCCGCCATCTTGGATTCTCTTGAACCTTGGACCTTTCAGTCCTCAGGCCTCCTCTCTATCCACTGAGTCAAACGTTTCTCGGCTTGCCAGGGTTTTGAGAGACAATGTCATACAGTGGGGAGAGAAAAACGAACTTTGAAAATGGACACACCCATGCTTAAAATTTACAGCTCTTCAACTTTGAATGGATATGCCACCCTCTTAGCCTTATCTGCATGTTAAGAATAAATACATCTTTTGAAATTTTCTAAGGGTTAGAAATCTCTCTGGGACAGGGGAGGGGTTCAATAAGTGGTATTATAGGTTGTAAAGAAGGGAATGAAGAGGCAAAGGAGACCTAAGAATAAAAAGAGAAAAGGGTAGGCTTTAAGATAAATGTTATTAATTGCTCTTTTTTTTTTCCCCACCTGGGATTTATCCAGCAAACCTCACTGGCTTACTTTCTAACCTGTGGCTGAAGTGAGAGTGTAGTGGTCTGGCATGTGCCCAGGAATCACCTAGGAATCTGTTAAAATGCAGATTCTTATTCAGTGGGTCTGGTTGGACCTGAGAATGGACATTTGTGATGTCATGCTGCTGGTCTATGAACCACACGGTGAGTAACAAGGTGTTCATCCATGTAAAGTGTTGAGAGAAAGAAAGATGGATGGGTCTGCTGGGCTGTCTGGTCTACTTCTCTCACATGCCTAAATACTCTGAACTTTCAAGAAGGAGGAGGCCAGCTAAGGGAGGCTAAAGTCTGATAGGGAGAGGAGTACCACATGGGATGATAGAACCAAAGGGCAAGGAATTTATAAGTAAAATAGAGCATGTGAGTTCTCTGGGGCTTATCTGCATATTTAGACACAAGGAACTAGATGTAAATGCTTTTTGAGGAACTTTAATCTCTTTGGATCTTGCTTGAAATGCTGTAATAGAAAAGGAGTAAATGAGAGGCGAGACAGCATGTAGGACTTTTGCAACAAACCACTGATACTTTGGTCCTATAGCAAGCAGTGTGATGAGTTGGAAAAAGTACCAACGGGCAGTGCCAACTGAGTGGATTTAGTTAAACCACCAAGTATAGCAAATTATTAATTGTAGAAGTTAAGTAGTGATTGTATGGGTGTTCACTGAACAATTCTTCCAACTTTCCTGTATATTTGAAAATCTTTGTAATAAAATGTTGGAAAAAATTATGCTTTCTACTTAGGTAGAAATGAGAGAAATTCAAACATAGCACATGTATCTAAATTATGTTAGCCTAGTTTGAACAGAGTGTACTCTCTGAGGAACTTTCTCTTAGCAGTTTTAGAAATTATTTTATAAGCATAAATACCGGTAGGACAAAAGTAGGCTTACAGTTGTGAGTACACAAAATAGAATTTATTCTTATATTATTATTTATTTATTGTATTATTTTCTATATGAACAACTATAAACCTACTTTTGCCCCACCCTGTATACATAAAGTATCTGCGGAAGGGAATTGTGTGGCTAGAGGACAAAAAAGGTAGGGAGATTTTCACTGAGTTCCCTTTTGTGAGTTTTGAATATCAGATGAAAAGTATATAGTACCTATTCAAACGTAAACTTAAAACAAACTAAAGGGGCTCTTAGGGTCTGTCCCTTTTCCAACTAGGACAGTGAATGCTAAGTTGCAGAATGTGCTGTGTATGGCTCTTGGTTAGCAAGGAAGTCAATGTCCAGCTTAGTGACCTGGGATATTGTGCACTGGACCAACCCAGCTGCAACAAGCTGGCTCTGTCCACATGAGGATGTATTTAGCATGGAGCCAAAGGACTGTGGTTTCCATTTCTGCTGCTCAGCAAGTAACTTGGTGGGGAAGCCCAGAAGAATGAGGGGTTTGGAGGTAGTCTGGAGGTCTGGGCCACTGCTGCTGGCTTGCGTTAAAGAAGGCAGATGGAAAAAATAAAAAATAAATAAGGAAGGCAGATGGAGATAGGGAGTGAAGAATTGCAGCTTATGACGTGAGCATGGCATACTCTAGATTTTATAGTTTACAAAGTGTTTATGTGCATTGCCTCCTTTGAGCCACATATCTGTCCTAGGAGGTAAGTGGGCATAGATTTTTGTGGGAACCTCCTTCCGAGTCTCAAGTGGCTCAGGGTTCGGGTTCTGGAGGAGGCCGCACGCAAACAAAAAGAGATACTAGAAAAGCATTAATTTGGCGATAATGGGGAGCTAGGCGGGAGCCTTCCTCTAGTGGAAAGGACTACTGCTTTCCTTTGGCCTTGCCATCCCTTTTATTCAGGTTTGGCCTGAAGCAGGCAATTCCAGTAACAAGTAGATTATCAGTAATGATTTACATGATTACTGATGGGGAAGTTCATTGTCTCAATTAGATAGAGAGTGGCTGGCTTTGACCTTTCAGAGCTTCAAGGTTGACCAGACTTCCAGGTTCCTCGTCCATTTTCTATTAGTGAGACAATTATTGGTTTCTGGCAGATTTTGTCCTGTTTTATCAAAGAGGAAACTAAATGTGATGACTGTGAGATAGGCCTTTCAGTTATCCTTCCAATTCCATGAAGCGATTGACTGAGTTCTGTAACCTCTTAAGTCCATCAATGTGTTCTGGCTGAGGCCATGCTACCCATGGATGGCTGCTCCCAGTCAGTGGGGAATGTAGCAGGGATATTAGGAATATTAAGGCAGGCCTATTCTTTGGAAATGTGGGATTCCTCTGCTGGCTTGAGTGCTCCCCAACAGCCTTGCTGAACTTGCCCCAGAGTTCCTTGGAACACTGCAGTCCAATAAGCTTCCACCCAACTTTCCTTTCCTCTCTTCTTCTCTCCTGGTGAAACCTGCGTCAGTCTGAGGGCTCTCCCAGCCTCTCCTGGCTCTGTCCCATTTCCTCTTAGAGGCATTTCCTGAAGTTAATACTGTCTTGGCACAAAATATAGATCTGGGTGATTCCAGGTTATGCTTCTTTCTTTTCATGAACTTCAATTTGAGTCACCAGATAGGCACATCTTTTTTTCTACCAGTTTGTTATAATTTTTAACACTTTATTATTAAAAATACTTATGTGTGCTTGATTATGTCTGGCATATTCCACAGGCATATAAATGAAAATTATTTTATCTTATTAAAAATGTAATTGTGCTTTATTAGATTATCTAACTAACTTTATAAAACAGTTCACAAAGCTTGCTGTTTATGTGCAGACTGGAGGTTTCCTTTGTTGTTTTGTTTAATCATTTGTCCTCTTCTTCAGTGTTTATTGTCCTTATTAATTCTCTAGGGCTTATAATTATGCTGGCCAACCTAGAGGTTCTAGGAATTTATGTAGACTAGAAGAACTAACATTTGTAGGTAGCCCTTATAGTCTCGCAAGAAATATCAAAATCCCACAAATGCTAGTCTAAGGAGGAAACTATTTAAGTCTATTGAATGGGTGTCACCAGGAGAATGGCGGCATTGTCAGCTGTGAGCAGGATGCCATTTAACATCGGGTTGGAAGGAGGCAGAGGAACTGGCAGGCTCTTCTAGGTCCTTCCTGGAATTGGCTGTCCGAAATCTGGTTGGCTATAAGCCAAGTTCCCAGACTCTATCTGGAGTTCATTCTGAATAAACAGAATAATTGTCAGAACAATTAGATCTTCATTACTAAAGTGTGCTTGGCTGAGAAAGAAAGTAGGAAACCCTCAGGGGCCAATATTCTAGGAGTGATTAACCCTTAAGTGATGTGTGGAAGAGGGCTAGAAAGTAAGGAAAGTGGAAAGGATTTGAAGCAACTAGAATAAACTGTGCCTATATGCCTGTGGAAACCATCCTCATTGACAGCAGACTGTATCATAATAATGCTTATTCTCTGTTAATCTATTCAAATGGAGACAAAAGATGTGGCTGGGGTGTAGGAGGAGAGTACCAAACCAAAGCCAAATTGAGAGCTTGGCCAGCAATACTTGATTTGGTGAAGAATATCTTTAAAGAACTTTGTAACCAGAAGTTTCCCCGGCATAGTGAAAATGCCAAGACAAGGGAAGGGATCACAAACAAAAGAAATGGAGGGAAAAAAAAAACGACTGGATATAGGTTCAAAACCACACTTATAAGGTTTTTCAAGAATATGCTAGAAAAGATGGATAAGTTTATCAAGTCCCAAGAGGAGATGCAAAAGGACCAACTAGAGATGATGGATAAATTTAGTGAGTCCCAAGAGGAGATGAAAAAGGACCAACTAGAGACACTGACTGAAACAAAAAATATTATACAGAGTCCTAACAGCAGACTAGAGGAAGGCAAGAATCAAGTCAAAAATTTGAAATATAAAGAAGCAGAAAACACTCAACTGGAAAAGCAAGAAGAGAAAAGAATACAAAAATGTGAAGATAATGTAAGGAGCCTCTGGGACAGCTTCAAGCATACCAACATCAGAATTGTGGGGGTGCCAGAAGAAGAGAGAGAGCAAGATACTGAAAACCTATTTAAAGAAATAATGACTGAAAACTTCCCACATCTGGTAAAAGAAATAGACTTACAAGTCCAGGAAGCACACAGAACCCCATATAAAAGAATCCAAAGAGGACCACACCAAGACACATCATAATTAAAATACCAAGAGCAAAAGACAAAGAGAGAATATTAAAAGCAGCAAGAGAAAAACAGTTCATTACCTACAAGGGAGCACCCATATGACTGTCAGCTGATTTCTCAACAAAAACGATGCAAGCCAGATGGGAGTGGCAAGAAATATTCAACGTGATGAATAGCAAGAACCTACAACCAAGAATACTCTATCCAGCAAAGCTATCATTCAGAATTGAAGGGCAGATAAAGAGCTTCACAGAGAAGAAAAGCTAAAGGAGTTCATCAACTCCAAACCAGTATTATATGAAATGCTGAAAGGTACTCTTTTAGAAG
>PVJN01054820.1:0-13309 GCA_004026805.1 Lasiurus borealis | reverse complement strand
AATTAAATCACTAGAAAAAATAAAAAGCAAACACAAAATGCAAACCCTAATCAGAAGAAACATCATCAAATGACTAAAAATGGTTCTGAAGTTTTTTCTCAATCTGCACTTATTGTAGACTGACAGGTAATTTGAGGAATCAAAGCATCTGAAGACCACATGTTCTTTTTTAAAAAATATCTTTATTGTTCTGATTATTACAGATGTTTCTCCTCCCTCCTCCCCCCGCCCCATAGTTCCCCTCCACTCCAGTCCAGGTCTCTGTGTCCTGCACCCTAGTGTAGGAACAATGATCACTGCGAGCACCTCTGAAAGCTTCCCTCACATTCCTATCCTGATGCCAGACAGCCCAGTTTCTCCCTGTATATGTCTGGGTGTTCCACAGTCTCACCCAGAACTGGAGTTCAGAGCAAACTGGAGCTTGTATCTCCCTCCCAATTAAAAGAGCAGCACATCCAGCTGCTGGCACTTTCCAAGCCTCCACACCTCTTACCAGTCTCCCTGCGCTTTCTTCACCTCTCTAGTTATGGAACTTCCATGCAGCCAGCTTTCCCACGGTTCTGGGTAGTAGCTGTTTTGCCTTTTAGATGTAATTTTGATGTGGCTGTAAGAGGCAGCAAGTATAGGTGTTTACCTATGCTATCATCTTGATTCTCTCTCAACTACAGTGGTACCTCGAGATATGAGTGCCCTAACATACGAGATTTTTGAGATACGAGCCTTTGAGCGAGCGATTTTTGCTTTGAAATACGAGCAACATTTGAGATATGAGTAATCGTGCGGATCGGCCGGCTGCACACAACCCACCAGTTTACCGTGACTTGAGAGTCTCATAGTTTCGCACGCCTCAAGGTTATGGAATGAATTAAACTCGTATCTCAAGGTACATGTACTTTAGCATTGTCTAGACCTGTGGTTCCCAAAATTTGTGCCAGGTTACCAATGGGTGCCATGGGGAACCCGCAAGATACTATGGGATAATTTACATTTTCAAGAAAAAGGCAACAATCCTAAGAATTGATTGTAGACTGCAAACTAACCACCAGCATGATTTTCCAATATCAGATGATAATCCATTCCTTCTGATGATGTCATATATTTGCAAAACTGGCCTTTCAGCAGTTGTTATATTAACAAGCAAGTATTGTGCAAAGTCAATGCCAATCAAAGAAGGGAATGGGTCAAATCCCATGTGATCCCAGGTTTCATAGGTTGTTCAATGCCCCAAAGATGCTCACATCCCATTGGTAAATAATTTTGGTAATTTAAAAATAAAATTAGCCCTAACTGGTTTGGCTCAATGGATATGGCATCAGCCTGCAGACTGAAGGGTCCTAGGTTTGGTTCCAGTCAAGGGCATGTACATTGGTTGTAAACACATCCCCAGTAGGGGGTGTGCAGGAGGTTGAACGATGTTTCTCTCTCATCAATGTTTCTAGCTCTCTATCCCTCTCCCTTCTTTGTAAAAAAAATAAAATAAAATAAAAATCTATTTTTTAAGTGAAATTAAAGTATTTTTTTCTGAGTTTTAGAAACACTTATTGTTTGGATCTCACTACTTAATAAACGGAACTCTTCAGGATTTCTTTTGGCCTTGGGCACTATAAAAATTATTGCAACATTAAAGTCACCATAAAAGATTGGGATCACATCTTATTGGGATCATATCTTTTGTATCCTTAGGGCTTGGCAATTATTAGATGGTCATTGTGGAGTCAATGAGTAAATGAATGAATCATCCAATCTCCCTCTACCTTTTGAGTTTAAAAAAGTTAATAAGGTGGCACCTTCCCATATTCCATAGTTTGAATTTCTGTTGAAATCATGAAGATGTCATACTCAGTTCTGAAGTATTTCTCACTCATCTTCTACTTAATGTTTGTTTCAAAAAAACATTTTTTAGTCTTATACTTCTAGCTGGAGACATTCTTCTCACCTGTGACATCCCCCAAAGTCTTCAAACACTATTTTGCTCAAAACAAATGGGAGGTCAGGGTGAAAGGATTGGAGGGAAGAATAGAATGCACTTTTCTTAGAAATAATTTTTGTGAAGAAAGTCTCATTTCTTCCATCTGACATATGTATGGAGAAAGAGCAGGCAGGCATCCATGAGGCTTTGAGGAAATATGTACAAAGTGTAGGGTATAAATTGTGTACATTTTAAAATAGTAAATTAAAACAGAAATATTTAAATCTCTTTTGATTTCTTTCTTCTTTAAATCATTCATTACTCCTGGATGTTTTAACTAATGTTTTCTCCATTTGACATTTGACATTTAGACCCACTCGACTTCTAAAACGTCACAAATTGTCCCTAATAACAGCACAAATTATGTAGGCTGTTGACTATAACAGCATTTTTAGCACTTTATCTTTTGCATGGTACAGTGCAATCATTTTCATTAACCATTCTTCCTATCCAAACAACGTGCCAGTTTAGCATAATAATAAAGCAATTTCCTGTTCTGCAATGTTGACGAGATAGTCCAAGGAAGTGACACTTTAGGACTAAAGTTGCAGAGCAAAAAAGTGCCAGTGGGCCCTGGCTGGTGTGGCTCAGTTAGTTGGGCATCGTCCTGTGCACTGAACGATTGCAGGTTTGATTCCCTGGCAGGACACATGCCAGAGGTGTTCCGGGCTTGATCTTGTGCAAGATGTTTCTCTTTCACATTGATGTTTTTTCCTCTCTCCTTCTTCCTTCCTCTTTCTCTAAAAAAATAAAATAAAGAGCCACTGATCAGGTGAGAACTTCATCCCAAAGAATGCCATGAAAGCTGTGCAACCCCCACCCCCTGGGTCTCCTGCCAAGTGGGCTGATCAGAGTAGGTTCATGCAGAGAAGCTTGTGCAGCAAGATCTGCCTGCCACCTTCTTCTGCCTCTGACTGATTTCCCCAGGGAAACAACAATGTGAGAGAGCAAAACAGATAGGGCCAAACATTTATTTCTCTCCAAGCTTTCAAGACACATTCCTGCTGGCCTTCTCCTTAAAGATTATTAGTTTTTCCCCTGGAAATTAGCCTAAGACCACTCCAGAGCAAAATTAACAGTAAGAGAAGTTTGTTTCTTATGAATAAAAGAAGAAGAAAAACTGGAATTAGGTGGAAATTCCAAAGAAGAAAACCAATAAATGCAGCAGTATTTGTTGCCTGCGTCCTGTCCCTGTGAGGCTCTCTGTGGTCAGGTGGACAGGGTCCTCTCCACAAGCCCTTCTTCACTTCCACAGGGAGGACAAGGCATATATGGCCAGGGACCCCTTGTCCTATAGGCAACTCTGACTAGCCTGGTCAATGCCATGCGTGTGAGTTTGTGGAGCAGGAGACCCCACATCCCTCCCCTCCCTGCTGCCATCCAGACCTGTGTTCACACACACCCACATTGTCATTTGATCCACAAAGTCCAAGCCAGGAGCAGCCATTAGAATAAAAACATAGAGGTAATCAACAGATCTAACACATCCTATATAATAAAGAGATGATATGCAAATTGACTCTCATGCCCTCACAAGATGGCTGCCTATGACCAGGCCAGCACAAGAGATAGTAAGGAATGACCAAACAACTGAACAAGCAGGCTGTGTGGGACGAACAGGCCAGCAGAGGGGGGGAGAAGTTGGGGGTGACCAGACCAGCATGGGGGGGCAGTTAGGGGCAACCAGGACAGCAGAGAGGGAGTAAGAGGTGACCAGGCTGGTGGGAGGTTCAGTTGGGGGAGATTAGGCTGGCAGATGGAACAGTGAGGGATCACTCAGCTGGTGGGGGGAACAGTTGGAGGCAACCAGGCCAGCATGGGGCGGGAGGCAGTTAGGGGTGACCAGGTAAGCAAGCAGAGACAGTGATGGGTGATCAGGCTGGCGGGAGGGAGCAGTTAGGGGCAACCAGGCAGGCAGGCAGGTAAACGATTAGGAGCCAGCGGTCCAGGATTGTGAGAGGGATATCTGACTGCCGTTTTAGGCCCAGTCCCTGTGATCAGGTCTAAACTGGCAGTTGGACATCCTCCAAGGGGTTCCAGATTGGAGAGGGTGCAGTGGGCTGAGGGGACACCCCCCACACCCTCTGTGCACAAATTTTGTGCACCAGGCCTCTAGTATTTCAAACATCAGAAGACAAATGAAAGACAAATGCTTGCTGCTACAGTGTATGCGGGACACAAATCTCAAAGGAAGACGGCAGAGGGAAGGATCCAGCATGAAAGAGGCCTTGGAGGCATGTGAGCTCTGCTCCCTCAAGGTAAGGTGGAAGACTGGCAGACAGCATGTCCCCAGCACAGGTCCCACTGTCGACACAGGATCCTCACTTCTCATATCATAGGGCTCCCCTCAAGGAGCCTCGCTCTGCAAAGAAACAAAACAGAGCACCCGTCCCAGAGCAGGCAGAGGCAGAAAAGGGACAGAGGCTTTGCACAGAGTTCTGGATGTCACTTCCAATTCTGCTGCAACCTCCACTGGCCACACCAGCCACCGCAACCCACCCATCCCCTTGTCTGTCTCTAGGACTTGGGTTTCTCTTTACTATCCAGCTCTGAGCCTTGCTCCTGATGGCATCTTCACTGCAATAGAACGCAAATGGTCCGTGTTTCCTCATGTCCCCATGAGGCAGGCTGGCCTGGGAACAGAGAGAGCAGGTGGAGGTTCAGGATCATCTGCACACTAGTTGTCTTTTTTTTTTTTCCCAGAACTGACTCCAGTGGTGTTTCTTTCACTTCTGCTTTCCCTCGAGATTTAGGAAATCTGTGTTTGAAATGCCAGCCAAATGAGGAAGAATGAAAGCAGGCCTTTGAGTGAGGAAGTATGACTGTGGGATGGTGGGCAATCCTGTGGGTGAGGATGACCACGGAGCCATGGAAAATTAGGCGAGTTTGAGCTATGAGTGACAGCAGCCCAACCCTGTGGTCTATGATGTAAGATTCACATCCCTTCAGATGAGAGAGGTTCTGGAGGGGTCTGGACACACCAGTGACATGGGGCTACTCCCTCAGTCTCCAGCAGCGCCTCTCTCATTCTTGGTTTTGTTCTCTAGTGAACTTTCCCTTGGCTGCAAGGCTTCCGGTTCGGGCCTCAATGGTCCTTTTGGTCACATGGCATTGACCAAGCCAATCAAAGTTGCCCATAGGATGTTGTCTTTCGTGTGGGGGAGTATGTCTCTTGAGAACCTCCTGGATCAAGTGTGGAGGGAGATGGCACCTCCAAAGAAAGTTGAGTCAGGAATGTGGATGTGAACAGGCACGGACCACAAGCCCAACAGATCAGTCATATGGGTGCTGCTAAGTCACCCCCACCTCAGCCGGGGGAGTCACTACAGTGTTTCCTTTGACCCCTGGAAGGATCTGTTCTTGGCCTGAATGAGGAAACCTTCTCTTCTTCCTTCTTTGCATGTTGGTTGCTCCAAATTTCTTAATGACTTGTCTACAAATCTCTCCTCCAGAGAAAAAGTCCAGAATGGTCCCTAGGGCTTCTGTGCAACCACAAATACTAATTTTCTGAGAGCCCATGTAAATGCAATAAAATAAAAACAGGGGCTGCCCTGGCCAGTGTGGTTCAGTTGGTTGGGTGTCATCCCGTGCACTGAAAACTTGCTGGTCGATTCCTAGTCAGAGTGGAGCGCATTGCCTGGGTTGCAGGCTCAATCCCAGTAGAAGGCATGCAGGAGGCAGCCGATTGGTGTTTTGCTCTCTCACAATGATGCTTCTCTCTCTTCCTCCCTCTCTCTCTCTCTCTAGAAAGCAATAAAAAATCTTTTAAAATAAAACAAAACAAACAAACAAAAACAGGGCCTGTGAGCGGGTGGCCCCAGCCAGGTGAACCATAGTCTCTCTGGAGGGGCTGCAGTGTGCCATTCCATTGGAATGTTCCAGATCGAGTGCCTCAATTAGTGCTTCTGTCTTTCTACAATTCTGAGGTTGCTGATATGTTATAGAGAGGAGGGGCTGGTGTTTTCTTTCTCCCTTCCCTCTTTTTTTTTTTTTAAGAAATGGAATTTTAAAACAGCCAGAGACTAAGGCAAACTCCCGGGATAACAGTCTTAACAATTTACATAATGCGAGAGTTGAAGAGGAGGACATGAGGCAGTCCTTTTAAATTGTGTGACACAGTTTAAAATGGGGAACCTTGGCTGGCATTAAACCGCAGTCCGCCGAAACACAATTATAAAGCACTTAGGACTCCCCGGCCAATCAGATCCCTTGATTGGCTGCACATCCCTAACCCTGTAATCTTTCATCCAGGGGGCCCGCACACCACGGATAACTGCTTGTTGGACTGTTCCACTGGGCTGATTGTCAGGGGCAGCTAATGTTCATTTCAAGAAATACTACTTCTTGTTGCTTTGGTCCATGTTCCCAAAATGTCAATCCTGGATAATGGGGCCCTTTGTTCCTGCCTAATAATGCCGATTGCTGTGGAGGCTGCTGGCTGGGAGGGACGGTGGTGGAACCAGTGGTCTGAACCCAGCTCTGCTGCATCAGGGAAGTCCAGACTCATTACGTTTTGAGGGACACCTCCGTGGGCCCACATCTAAATTGCCTTGTTGGTTTCTTTATCTGCAAAATGGGGCTGATGGTTGTACTAAACATCATGGCAGACAGATTTTAGGAATAAATACTTATCTGTGAAAATCTGTGAGCAAGAAAGACTCCACCAAGTGGTCGTTTACTGTTGGTTCAAATATTCCACCACCAGCATTAACTGAGCACATATAGTGACGGCTCTGGGTCAACCCTGACTTCCAGGTTTGGACTTGATGCCTCAAGGAGCTCACTGCTTTGTGTGGGAGATACACAGGTGTACACTACACGCGTGTCATGTGTAATATCACAGTATGAACCCCTGAGGGCTGTAGTGCAGTGGTGCGCAAACTTATTAGTCCACAGAGCCAAATATCAACACTACAACGACTGAAATTTCTTTTGAAAGCCAAACTTTTTAAACTCAAACTTCTTCTAATGCCACTTCTTCAAAATAAACTCTCCCAGGCCGTGGTATTTTGTGGAAGAGCCACACTCGAGGGGCCAAAGAGCCTCATGTGGCTCTTGAGCCGCAGTTTGCTGACCACAGCTGTAGTGAAAGGATATGAAAACACACTAGGGAACTCTCAGGATCTGGAGCAACTCCCTGTGGGACGCTGAGAGAGTGTGCATCCAGCGGCCTATGGGAAAGGAGAATAGTGAGCCAGGAAGGCGGTTCTGGAAGGGGGTGAGGTGTCGTTGAGATGGGGCCTGTGGGGAAGAAACCATGGAAGGCTGGGCATGGAAACACAGCTGTTGCCTGGAAGGACTATCTACCCAGGCCACCACCAGGGTATGGGGGACAAATGGCAGGATCTCCCCGTGTGGCCTCGTCCCAACCTCGTGCCACCTCAGAGCACTTTCTTACCCACTTTCTTTGAAGCATCGCCTTCCTCAAAGAGCTGTTGTGAGGATTAAGTGAGAAAGTATGTGCCAAGTGCTTTAGAAGGACACCTGGACCCTCCCAGCTGTCGGAAGAAATGGCAGCTGTTGTGACCCCAGACCTGTTTACTGCAGACGTCCTGACAACAGGATCTGTGAAGCATGTATTGCCTGCCTCTCCCGGGGGCCCAGGGGGCATGGGTGTGCCACAGCAGAGTGTGTGCCCATGTGGACATTCACTGATCTACGGCTTGTGTCTGGTAACAGAAGCTCTATTGAATGACACTTGTCTTTCAGGGGAGGAACCGAGGAAGAGAGACTGTGTACCAGCTGGATCCTGCAGGGAAGCGGAACCACTTGAAGTACTCGACACAGAGACAATAGGATGCAGGTGAAGGAAGAGCTCCGAAACCAAAGGGGGAGTTGGAATCAGTGGCAGATTGACCAGGTTTGGGGGACTGGCCAGGGAGACTGGCTGGGGAGCTGAACACAGAGGAAGCACAGCCCTGCCAGAAATACTGCCCCGAATGCAGAGATGCCGGCTTCCTGCCTCCTCTCCTCAGTCTCCTTCCAGCCAGATGTGGAGGGCAGCGAGCTGGGAAGCAGCCCCCGAGGGCAGCGCTCTACAGAACTGAGCCTGGTCAGAGGAATGGCAAAACCTGACCCATGCCAAGACCAGTTTGGCTCAGTGGATAGAGCGTCGGCCTGCAGACTGAGGGGTCCCAGGTATGATTCCGGTCGGGGCCATGTACCTTGCTTGCGGGCACATCTCCACTGTGGGGCGTGCAGGAGGCGGCTGATCGATGTCTCTCTCTCTCACTGATGTTTCTGACTTTCTATCTCTCTCCCTTCCTCTCTGTAAAAAATCAATAAAATATATTAAAAAAAAAAACCTGACCCAAAGGCAACAAGGCTCTGGTGGCACAGCTCAGAGATAACGTGCCTCAACTTTCTCACATCAGTCCTGATGACACTTAGCGTGGGATACTTACATGCTGTTCCTACAGTCACAGAATTGGTTACTTATGCACACCCAGACATTCAGTATACAATACATGCATACACCCTGTCATACATGCACATGAGCACACACGTATACAGCAGCAACATCAATGTATATAGGCACATAGGCACACAGACACACTCATAGTACGCTTACATACACAGACTACACTGTACACACCAGTGTGTGCATATGCACACACAGCATACATCTATGCACACTCAGAGTACACAAGTGCACACACAAGTATATACATGTACAATACACAAAAATTCACAAGTGTGTTCCTACACACCTAGACACATGATGCACACATATGTGTATGTGTTCATGCATGTGTGCACGAACATGTGCACACAAATACACAGATACATGGCCCCAGATGCATTTTCCCCTAACTGATGGGGGCTTTCCTGACCCTGGAGGAGGCTCCAGCTTCAGAGCACAGGTGAGCTGTGCATCTCTCACCCGATTCAATATCCTAGCTGAGTCACATCCTCACAGCCCCGGCAGGTTCACCCAACTGCTGGCCTCACTTTCCTCATCTGAATAAGTGGAAGATCCACCTCAGAGACTGCCCAGCACATGTGGCCACAAATGAAGCTATTTACTATCTCTTTCCTCCTTCACCCTTACTTCCTCACCCACCCTGTCAACTGCCCCCTGAACACCCTTCCCCCAGGACAGGGGTGCAGCCTCGGGTCTTCCTGGCCCTGCTCAGCAGCCTAACACAGCATTTGAGAGGCCTGAGGACTCGGTCCCAGATGCAATATGCAGCCCTTTCCAACCTGAGGGTTCCGGCTTCACTGGGCACAGTTCTCTGCATGTAATGCAATGCCAACCAGCCCTGGGGGAGGTGCATCTCTCATCCGTGCCTTGAGGTAACTTTATGCCAAGGCCTGGGGAAATCACCTTGAAAAGTTCTACATCTACAGAGACAAATAGGTAAAGCAGAATGAGTCTGTGAGAAATCATGATCCACAGGCTCTTGGCCCAGCTAGTGTATTAAAGGCCCTCAGCTACCCTGGCGGTGCTGACTTCAATGGCTTCAGGGTCTCCTTTGTTGCGTTTCTTGGATGTCTCAGATTCCTACTCAATTCTAAGGGATAAAAGGTCTGTCCCCTGACAGCTGCACAATGTTAACGGTAGCAGCACTTTGCGTGGTAATGGAGAGCAGATTCACTCTGCAGAAATTGGGAACATTTTCCCTGTGCGCTGACATACGATTTCAGGTGCCACGTTTCTGCATGCTAATGTCTAGATATTGCAAATACATGGTATAAACCAAAATTACATACCTCCACACACCACATCCCAGCCAGCTCAGCTTGTGTCAAGGCCTAAAAGGGGCAGAATGAAGATTTTCCAGAGAAGATGACGTCCTTTGTTACTGCTCCAAAGGAGCTACTCTGATGTCAGAAGGAAGGAAAACAGTGTTTCAGCATCTGTGCGCCCCATAAACCTCAGAGTGCTTTGGGGATTTACTATCTCAACACTGTTTGGTGCATTCAGTAGGCTGGGCCCTTGCCCTATCTGGTTTGGTTCAATGGATAGAGTGTCGGCCTGTGGACTGAAGAGTCCCAGTTTGACTCGGGTCAAGGGCACATGCCCGAGTTGTAGATTTTATCCCTTGATATATATATCAAGAGAGAGAGAGAGAGAGAGAGAGAGAGAGAGAGAGAGAGAGAGAGAGAGGTAGACCCCTCTCTCTGTAGCTCAGGAGACACAAGTTACTGTCTGCAACATAGAGCAGAGAAGTGGATTGACTAGTTTTGAGAATCACCTGTAGGTTGAACACCTTACAGGGGATACAGAGCAGTACTTGGTGGGATTGGGTCTAGAATTTCAGATCTAATTTTGCTCTGACTCATATAGAACCCACACAAGTCAGGGGCTGGCCTGGACACCCCTCCCCAATGACAAATACTGCAACAGACCAAAGCTTTTCAGAAATGATGTAGCTGTCACAATCAATTTATGTGACACAATCAATTTATGTGATTGTGAGTTGCAATCAGAATTTAGGGAAAATAGCCCTAGCCAGTGTAGCTTACTGGTTGAGTGTCAGACCATGCACCAAGAGGTCACCAGTTTGATTCTCAGTCAGGGCACATGCCAGGGTTGTGGACTCAATCCCAGACAAGGGATATGCTGGAGGCAGCCAATTGATGTTGATGTTTCTCTCTCATCAATGTTTCTTCACTCCCTCTCCCTCCCCCTCTCTCTCAAAAAACAATAAAAACATATTTTTAAAAATAATTTAGGGCCAAAACCAGTTTGGCTCAGTGGATGGAGCATCGGCCTGGGGACTGAAGCGTCCCGGGTTCGATTCCGGTCAAGGGCATGTACCTTGATTGTGGGTACATCCCCAGTAGGGGGTGTACAGAAGGCGGCTGATGGATGTCTCTCTCTCATCGATGTTTCTGGCTTTCTATCCCTTTCCATTCCTCTCTGTGAAAAATCAATAAAATATATTTTAAAAAATAATAATAATTTAGGAATGTAAAGTACTCACTTATAAAATCTTTGACGTGTGTGCGCATGTGCTTTTCTTATTGTGCATTATATCAAACAGTTGGAATGTATTAGACAGGATTTTTAAATGCAAGCTTATGATGAAGTTAAGGATTTCTCAATTCATTTTTAGTCCCAAGGCCATGCAGCAGACCTGCAGGCTGGGCACGGTGACAAGGAGTATACAGGGGGCTCTGACAAACTCCAGGATGACAAATGTCGGCACCAATGTTACACCCAAGTGGAAGGTTGTCAACAACACTCGATCAGTCCTTATAGGCCTGAGTTCTGACTCCAGGACTTCCTCCCACAACTAAGCCACTGCAGCAACCCTGCTACTTGTCTTAAGAGAGACATGGGTGTTTCTTAATGAAAGATCTAATATTCTCTTCCTCTAGGAGAGCCTTCAATTAAAGGTAATCCAGGCTTTGAGGGACAGCTGGGCCTTTGGTGGTTGCCTCAGTCCCAGTAGGCAAGGATGCTCCCAGGACCTCCATGTGCCCCTGGAGTGGCCCTGGTGTGGAGACTTTGTGACACATGTCTTGATCTTCAAAGACATTGGTATCCTGGCTCCTTTAAGAATTGTCTATAAATATGAAAGGCAGGTAGAGGCAGGCCTTGTTATCATGCTTTGGAAGCCCTTCGGCTGGAGGTCCCTCCTCTATAGCATAACCATGGTGTGCAGCCTTGCTCCTGCTCTCCCTTCTTGCATTCAGCTGTCCTGAGCTCTCTGTGTTACTTTGCACCATGTGATGTTTAAGGTGTGTGAGCACAGCCCTCATCAGAGTCAACCATAGGGCCTTGATTTAGTGAGATAAGGTAAAAACAAAATGGCAGCTGGTATAACTGTCCTTTCTGGCAGCTTTTGGGCCAATAATGTCTCAAGATCTTTCTTCAAAAGAAATATGTGCTTCTGGATAGGAAGGTCCTTTATTTTCTTGGAATTCTTGTCTAACAAGACATACTTTTTCCAAACCTGCTAAGGTAAACAAAGTATTAGCAAGACTCAAGCTAAATGCACTCTGTAGTTACCAAACGACCACAAGCCACATGAGATGTTCTCGACTCAGCTCGTATGTACTGCCCTATAAGGGTACATGAAGGCAGCATAAGAATGGGGTTGGTTGAACTCATCAGGATTACAGAATTCCCTTCTTCAGCCCTGCTAGTCTCTCTAAGACTTTAGAGCAACTGGTCAAGCTGCTGGCTCCCAGTATGCTCCCCAGGACCCTGGCCAAACCCAGTGCCCAATCTCTTTATTTACAGGCTCAGCAGCATTACTCCCCAGTCCCATCCCTGCTACCTCCATTGCCACAGGTACAACAGAAGGATGCTGGAAAATGATTTGTCTCCTTGTGACTTCTGTTTACTTGCTTTTTACTTTTAAAAATGGAGGAAAGTAATGTATGTAATGGTGTTGTTTTGTGAGAAGTTCTGGAGGAGCATGTCCAGCAGTGCCCTGGTCCCACTGAGGACAAGAAGCTGCGGTATGGCTGAGCATCCTCAGAGCACGCATCAACTTGTCATCAAGCACTGGCCCGGGCACTGGGACACAGCGGAGAACTCATCCACCAGTTATCTCCTGTGGTCTTATATTCCATTGCATAGAGTCAGCTAATGAAGACTAAATAGAAAAGTCTGACAGTGAACAAAGCTTTGCAGGGGAATCATAAGCCGGTAGGAAGATAACACTTGATTCAGATGAGGTGATCTGAGCAGAGAACATTCAAGCTGAGATTTGAACAGCACCAAGGAGTCAGCCACATCAAGGGCAGAGAGAAGAGCCTGTTAGAAAAACAAGAACTAAGGTTGTTAATGTCCAACAATCTTGGAAGGTAAAGGGACCGAGAGAGGGCCAGAGTGGCTAGAGCATGGCACATAAAGGCTGTGTGATAGAGGAAGAGGTTGGGGAACTCAGGAGCCTAGGTGAAGAGTTTGGGTTTCCATCCAAGAGGAAAGCATTGAAAAGGAAGCTGGAAAGTCAGCTGATAAAATTTATGTTTTTAGAAGATCATTCTCTATGTGTCCAATGGGTTGTGTGTGGGCAACAGTGGACATAAGTCACCACTTTGTAGCTTCTGTGTTTTCAGAGGCGTGGGCTAAAGAGGAGCCATGAAGAAACGTGGATATAATTGGTGGGATATGGGTTGATTGGATATGCTAGTGGAGAAGGGAAAGATAGACATGAAGGGAAATTTCTATATTTGGGGCTTGTACAATTAGGATGATAATGAAGCCATTTAGGGAAATGAGAAAGACTAAGAGATAGAGAGATTTTTTTAAGGGGGCAGAGGGGAATAGATTTCTGTTTTGGATATATTATTATGCTCTTAATCCTGACCTGAGGATATGTTTATTGATTATTAGAGAAAAGGAGAAAAACATTGATGATTGCTGTGAGAGAGAAACAT
>PVJN01054819.1:0-13313 GCA_004026805.1 Lasiurus borealis | reverse complement strand
AAGAACATTATAAACTGATGTACAAAAGGATAGATACAGAGGCAGTAAAGCCTCAAACAGACTGAAATTATAGCAGGAAGATTAAAGTTAGGTGGGGTAGATGGGAGATCAATCAAGAGACTTGTATGCATGCATATAAGCATAACCAATGAACACAGACACTGGGGGGGTTGGGGAACGCCTGGGAGGGAGGGGGGGGATGGGGAAACATGTATAAAAAATTAATAAAAATAAATAAATAAATAAATAAATAAAGATTGTTAAAAAATACAATTAGTAACTCTATTCCAACTAACTGGACAACCTGGAGGAAATGGACATATTCCTAGAAAAATATAATGTTCCAAAACTCAATCAGGAAGAATCTAAACATCTCAATAGGCAATAACTATGGAAGAAATTGAAGCAGTCATCAAAAAAATTCCAGAAAACAAAAACCCAGGGCCAGGGGGCTACACAGGGTAGTTTTATCAAATATTCAAGGAAGAATTAAAACCTATCCTCCACAGACTATTTCAAAAACTTCACTGATAAAGATTATCACTTCCAAGCTCCTTCTCTGAAGCCAACATCACCTAATATCAAAACTAGATAAAAACAACACAATGAAAGAGAATTACAGGCCAATATCCCTCATGAACATAGATGCCAAAATCATCAACAAAATTCTAGCAAATCAGATCCAGCAGTACATCAGAAAGATCTCCATGACCAAGTAGGATTTATCCCAGAAATGGAAGGATGGTACAATATCCCCAAATCTATAAATGTGATACATCACATAAACAAATTGAGAAATAAAAATCACATAGTCATATCAATTGATGCAGAAAAAGCATTTGACAAAATCCAATACCTAATATTTTGATAAAAACTCTCAGCAAAGTGGGAATAGAAGAATCATCCCTAAACATAAAAAAGCCATATATGATAAACCCACAGATAACATCATACTCAATGAGCAAAAACTAAAACCATTTCCCCTAAGAACAGGAACAATACAGGGATTCCCACTCTCACCACTCTTGTTCGACAAAGTACTGGAAGTATTAGCCATTGCAATTAGACAAGAAGAAGAAATAAAAGGCATCCAAATTGGAAAAGAAGTAAAGCTATCCATATTTGCAGATGACATGACATTGTACATAAAAATCCCCAAAGACTCCATCAAAACACTAATGGACTTAGTAAATCAATTCAGCAATGTAGCAGGATACAAAGTTAATACTAATAAATCTATGGCATTTCTATATACCAATAATAAACTTACAGAAAGAGAGACTAAAAAATCAATCCTATTTTCCATCTCACCCAAAAAATTGAGATACATAGAAATAAACTTAACTAAGGAGGTTAAAGACCTATATTTGGAAAACCACAGGACACTGAAAAAAGAAATAGAGGAAGACATAATGGAATAACATACCATACTCACAGGTTGGGAGAATCAATATCATTAAAATATCCATACTACCCAAAACAATCTATAGATTCAATGCACTCGCCACTAAAATACCAATGCCATATTTCACAGACCTAGAAAGAACTCTCCAAAGATTCATCTAGAACAAAAAGACCTGGATAGCCACAGCAATCCTGATATTTCAAGCTGTATTACAAATCCATTGTTCTCAAAACAGCCTCATATTGGCACAAGAACAGACATATAGAGCAATGGAACAGAATACGGAAGAGAGATATCAACTCAAACCACTATACTCAATTAATATTTGACAAAGGAGGCATGAACATACAATAGAGTCAAGACAGTCTCTTCAATAAATGGTATTGGGGGGAGAGAAAATGGTGGCGGAGTAGACAGATGCCTCTGGAGCTTTGTCGCTGGGGAGAGTGAGAGAGAGCGGCTGAGAGTCGCAATGGGAGTGTTTGTTGGCAAGTTAAGAGTTAGTTATCCTCCAGGAGAAGGTGGGGGACTGCTGGACGGGGCTCTCCCAGCCAGGCAGCCCCACTGCCATCGGGTTTTTGTCTGCTGGAGCCACCAGCGCTAAGGTGGATACCGTGCCATCTTGCAGAAGGAGGTGGATGTCTACGGCAGTCTGAAGTTGGCAGCTGGGGTACCTACTGGGAAACAGGAGTGCCAAGCAGAATAATAGTGGAAGTGAAGGATTATTCTATTTTTTTATTTTTTTTTATTTTTTATTTTTTCTTTTAATTTTTTTTTACTTTATTTTTTATTTTTACATATTTTAATTAAAAGACTGTTTTTTTACTTTCCACCTCAATTGATTTTACCTTTTTAAATATTACATTTTTGTTTTAAACTAGTATTATTAATTACTACTAGTACTTTACCTTTTTGGGAAAAAAAAGTGACATTTTGTTTTCTCTTTATTTTATTTTGGGATTAGAGTTCTACATTCTATTTTCATCTTTCCGTTAGCATAATTTTACTCCAACTCAACTCTACCTTTATGCCAACAATTTCCTGCTAACTTTCCCCATTTTGTTGTCTTGTTTCTCTTTCCCTTTTCCAACTTTAGATTCTCCCTATTCTTTCTCTTTACCTGGTTAATATTTCACCCCATTTATATATCTAATTTCAAATCCCCTACTACAACTCCCCACAAACCTCTCTCTTCTTGGCAAGAAATGTTAAAGTGTCTGCTGTAATAAAAAAAAAAAAAAAAGGAAGCCGAGAAGGAACTTGGGGGTAAGGAATAAAAATGGCAACATGTAAGTACTTATCAATAATAACTTTAAATGTAAACAGATTAAATGCTCCAATCAAAAGACATAGAGTAACTGATTGGATAAGAAAACATGATTCATATATCTGCTGTCTGCAAGAAACCCACCTCAGGAAAAGAGATGCACATAGATTGAGGGTGAAGGGATGGAAAATGGTATTTCAGGCAAATGGAAATGAAAAAAAAGCTCGGGTTGCAAAACTTATATCTGACAAATTAGATGTCAACGTGAAGGACATAATAAGAGATAAAGAAGGCCACTTCATAATACTAAAGGCATCCAAATTGGAAAAGAAGAAGTTAAGCTGTCCTTATTTGCAGATGACATGATATTGCACATAAAAAACCCAAAGGACTACATTCCAAAACTAATTGACTTAATTAATGAATTCAGCAATGTAGCGGGATACAATTTAATGCTAAGAAGTTTGTGGCATTTCTATACACTAATAGTGAAATTACAGAAAGAGAAACTAAAAAAGCAATCCCATTTACCATCGCACAAAAAAAATTAAGATACTTAGGAAGAAACCTAACTAGAAAGGTAAAAGACCTATATGCAGAAAACTACAGGACACTGAAAAAAGAGATAGAGGAAGATGTTTCCATATGGAGGAGCATAGCATGCTCATGGATTGGGAGAATCAACATCATTAAAATGTCCATACTACCCAAAGTAATCTACAGATTCAACGCACTACCCATTAAAATACCAAAGTCATTTTTCACAGACCTAGAAAGAATTCTTCATAGATTCATCTGGAACAAAAAAAAAAAAAAGACCACAAATAGCTACAGCAATTCTGAGAAAGAAGAATAAAGTAGGTGGGATCTCAATACCAGATTTCAAGCTATACTACAAAGCAACTTTTCTCAAAACAGCCTGGTACTGGCACAAGAACAGACATATAGACCAATGGAAAAGAATAGAGAACCCAGATATCCACCCAAACCACTATGCTCAACTAATATTTGACAAAGGAGGCATGAACATTCAATGGAGCCAAGATAGTCTCTTCAATAAATGGTGTTGGGAAAATTGGACAGATACATGCAAAAAAATGAAACTGGACCACCAACTTACACAAAATACAAAAATAAACTCAAAATGGATACAGGACTTAAACATTAGAAGGGAAACAATAAAAATACTAGAGGAATCCACAGGCAGCACAATCTCAGATATATGCCAAAAGAACTTCTCCACTGATACTGCTCCAAATGCAATGGAAGCTAAAGAAAAAATAAACAAATGGGACTACCTCAAAATAAAAAGCTTTTGTACAGCAAAAGAAACCATCAACAAAACAACAAGGAAGCCCACTGTATGGGAGAACATAATTTGCAAATGTTATCACTTATAAAGGTTTAATCTCCATAATCTGCAGCCAACTTATACTATTTAATAAAAGGAAGATGAACGATCCAATAAAAAAAAATGGGCAACAGACTTAAATAGAACCTTTTCAAAAGAGGACAGAAAGAAGGCCAAGAGACACATGAAAACATGTTCAAAGTCATTAATCATCTGAGAGATGGAAATCAAAATGACAATGCTATACCATCTTACACCAGTCAGAATGGCAATTATCAACAAATCAACAAAGGACAAGTGTTGGCAAGGATGCGGAGAAAAAGGAATCCTTGTGCACTGTTGGTGGGAATGCAGACTGGTGCAGCCATTGTGGAGAACAGTATGGAGTTTCCTCAAAAAACTAAAAATGGATCTCCCATTTGACCCTGTAATCCCACTCTTAGGAATTTATCCTAAGAAATCACAAACACTAATCAGAAAGGATTTATGCACCCCTATGTTCATAGCAGCACAACTTACAATAGCTACAATTTGTAAACAGCCTAGGTACCCGTCAGCAGATGAGTGGATTAGAAAAATGTGGTACATCTACACAACGGAATTCTATGCTGCCATTAAAAAGAAGGAATTCTTACCATTTGCAGCAACCTGCTTGGAACTGAAGAGCCTTATGCTTAGTGAAATAAGCCAGTCAATGAAAGAGAAGCATCACATGATCTCACTCATTTGTGGATAATAAAGAACATTATAAACTGATGAACAAAAGGATAGATACAGAGATAGTAAAGCTTCAAACAGTCTGTGAAATTACAGCTGGAAGATTAAAGTTAGGTGAGATAGATAAGAGATCAATCAAAGGACTTGTATGCATGCATATAAGCATAACCAATGAACATAGACACTAAGGAGGTGGGGTATGCCTGGGAGGGAGGGGGGCAATGGGGAGATATGTATAAAAAAATTAATAAAAATTAAAAAAAAAAGAAAATGGCAAAAACAAAACAAAAATAATAAATAAATAAATAAATAAATGGTATTGGGAGAATTGGACAGATACATGCAAATAAATGAAACTAGAGCACCAACTTACACCATACACAAAATAAATGCAAAAATGGATGCAGGACTTAAACTAAGATGGGACACCATAAAAATACTAGAGGAATCCACAGGCAGCAAAATATCAGACATATGCCAAAGGAACTTCTACACTGAGACTATTCCTAGGGCAATGGAAGCTACAGAGAAAATAAACAAGTGGAATTACATCAAAATAAAAAACTTTCCCACAGCAAAACAATAAAACAACAACAAAACCTACTGCATTTGCAAATGTTATCACTGATAAAGGTTTAATCTCCAACATTTACAGGCAATTTATACAACTTAATAAAAAGAAGATAAATTACCCAATTAAAAAAATGGGCAATGGACCTAACTAGAATCTTTTCAAAAGAAGACAGAAGGAAGGCCAAGAGACATATAAAAACATGTTCAAAGTTACTTATTATCCAAGAGATGCAACAATGAGGTACCACCTCATACCTGTCAAAATGGCTATCATCAACAAATCAATGAAGAACAAGTGCTGGCTAGGATGCGGAGGAAAAGGAGCCCCTTGTGCACTGCCGGTGGGAATGCAGACTGGTGCAGCCACTGTGGAGAACAGTATGGAGTTTCCTCAAAAAACTAAAAATGGAACTCCCATTTGATTCAGTAATCCCACTCTTAAGAATATATCCTAATAAAAGAGAAACACACAGTCAGAAAGGATATATGCACCCCTATGTTCATAGCAGCATAATTTACAATAGCTAAGATTTGGAAACAGCCTGCGTGCCTGTCAGCAGATGACTGGATCAGAAAACTATTGTACATCTACACAATGGGATACTGTGATGCCATCAAAAAGAAGGAATTCTTATCATTTGCAGCAATCTGGATGGAACTAGAAAACATTATGCTAAGTGAAATAAGCCAGTCAATGAAAGAAAAATACCACATGATCTAACTCATTTATGGATATAAAGAACATTATAAATTGATGAACAAAAACATAGATACAGAGGCAGTAAAGCATCAAACCAACTGTCAAATTACATTGGGAGAGATGGGGTTGATAAGAGATCAACCAAAGAGCTAGTAAGCATGCATATAAGCATAACCATTTAACTCAAGACACTGGAGGGTTAGGGCATGCATGGGAGTGTGGTGGAGGAGGTAATGGGAAGATATATACACATGTAATACATTAATTTAAAAGAAAAGAAAAGAAAAGAAAATCAATAATGAAAAATTTTTTTTTAATTACCTAAGGAAATAATAAAAGTGGGATATTGCTCAGTCTCCCCTATTGCTATCAACATTCATGAGTGAGATGTTCAAACACAAAATCAGTCAGCTTAGTGCTACTTGGACTGAGGCTCAAATCCTCCAGCTAAGGCGAATGGCCTGGGCCCCTGGTGCCAGGGTGTTGAAGGAGGACAAAGGGGAATGATAATCATTTTCATAGTCATCATTTCCTATCACTGGGGACTAAGAGCTTTATGTCCATTTGTTCATTTTATCCCATCAACAACGCTATAGAATAGGTACTTCTATGCATATGAGTAATTTTCCCCAAATTTATAGTTAGGATGTTGCAGGATTTGGGATCAGAATCAGATCCAGGATTGTGCGGCGTACAACATTTGCCATGTATTACAAAGCCCCAACCTTAACTACTATATCAATGCATTTTGAGCTTGAATGTGCATTTGAGTCACCTGAGGAATCTTGTCAAAAAACAAACTCAGAGAATCCAAGATGGCGGCATGGATAAACACCTACACTGCTGCCTCGCACAACAATTTCAAAACTACAACTAAAAGACAGAACGGACATCATCCAGAACCACAGGAAAGCTGGCAGAGTGGAAGTTCTACAACTAGAGGGAAAGAGAGGGGCTCACAGAGACCCAGAGGAGCTGCAAAAAGCTGAGGTACGGAGACACACGCGTGGAGAGAGCGGGTGCCAGAGTGCCTGGCTTGCTTTCTCTGGCGGGAGGGAAACGGAGACTCTCAAAGGCATTGAACCCCTTATCCTATGACACTAAACCCCAGATCCAGCCGAAACTCATAAGGGGGGAGTTTGGACTGTGAAAAGGGAGAAGTGCACGGAAATTTAGGGGAGTCGCAAAAGATCAGAGGCCTGGTGGCACTCACGGCACTGTGCACAGGACAGATTGCTCATTGTGCCGCTGGCTTTCACGACTGGACAGGAGACAGACCCTTCCAACTGTGCCACTTCTGACTCCACTAAGCCCCTGTTTTGGGCAAAACCCTGGGACCTAGTCTCATGTGGTCCTGGTGCACAGGGGAGCAGGGAAGCAGGAGGGGCAGCG
The DNA here is from genome assembly GCA_004026805.1 of Lasiurus borealis. Lineage (NCBI taxonomy): Eukaryota > Metazoa > Chordata > Mammalia > Chiroptera > Vespertilionidae > Lasiurus > Lasiurus borealis. The sequence goes on along the minus strand of PVJN01054819.1, from coordinate 5,908 downwards.
GTCTAGAGGCACTGTGGGCACTCCGGCACAAGGACAGCTCCAGTGATTACCCAGTCACGTGAGACTCAGGGGCTGCGAAAGGCGGGGCTGACTAGAAGGCAAGGCGGTCCCTTAAGCTCTGAGACTCCACCCATCCCAAGCTCAACAGAGGCTTCTTCAGTTGCAAAAGTCAGGTATCCTAAGGCTGAATTCAACACAGAAGTTTCCCCGACATAGTTAAAATGCTGAGACAAGGGAAGGGATTACAAACAAAAGAAATGGAGGGGAAAAAAAAACGACTGGATATAGAGTTCAAAACCATGTTTATAAGGTTTTTCAGGAATATGCTAGAAAAGTTGGATAAATTTGGTGAGACCCAAGAGGAGATGAAAAAGGACATACTAGAGACACTGACTGAAATAAAAAATATTATGCAGAGTCCTAACAGCATACTACAGAATGGCAAGAATCAAGAATTTGAAATATAAAGAAGCAGAAAACTTTCAACTGGAAAAGCAAGAAGAGAAAAGAATCCAAAAATGTGAAGATAATGTAAGTAGCCTCTGGGACAGCCTCAAGCGTACCAACATCAGAATTGTTGATGTGCCAGAAGAAGAGAGAGAGCAAGATAATGAAAACCTATTTAAAGAAATAATTACTGAAAACTTCCCACATCTGGTAAAAGAAATAGACTTACAAGTCCAGGAAGCACACAGAACCCCAAATAAAAGGAATCCAAAGAGGACTACACCAAGACACATCATAATTAAAATACCAAGAGCAAAAGGCAAAGAGAGAATATTAAAAGCAGCAAGAGAAAAACAGTTCATTACCTACAAGGGAGCACCCATACGACTGTCACCTGATTTCTCAACAGAAACGATGCAGGTCAGACGAGAGTGGCAAGAAATATTGAACGTGATGAATAGCAAGATCCTACTACCAAGAATAATCTATCCAGCAAAGCTATCATTCAGAATTGAAGGGCAGATAAAGAGCTTCACAGATAAGAAAAAGCTAAAGGAGTTCATCAACTCCAAACCAGTATTATATGAAATGCTGAAAGGTACTTTTTTAGAAGAGGAAGAAGAAAAAGGTAAAAGCCAAAAAATTATGAACAACAAATACATACCTATCAACAAGTGAATCTAAAAATTAAGTGAATTAAAAATTTGATCAACAGAATAAACTGGTGAATATAATAGAATCAGGAGCACAGAAAGGGAGTAGACTGATAATTCTCAGGGTGACAAAAATCATAAAGCATCAAACAGACTGTGAAATTACAGCAGCAAGATTAAAGTTAGTGAAGTAAATAAGTGATCAATCAAAGGACTTGCATATAAGCATATGCATGCATATAAGCATAACCAATGATCAGATACACTGGGGGGTTGGGGTTTGCCTGGGAGGGAGGGTGGGCAATGGGGAAATGTGTATAAAAATTAATAAAAATTAATAAAAAGAAGAAAAAAAACAAATTCAGATTCTCTGGGGTGGGTGAGGCCTGAGGTCCTGCAACTCAGGGCTTGGATGCCATTCTGAGGAGTGAGGTGCCAAATAATGCCTTCTATTCTGTCTAAAGGCAGCATCCACACCTGAGAATGGGAGTGTGCAGAGAAGGGAGAAATAGAAGGGAAGGTAATGTTGCTTCTGCAAAATGTTATCCTACCCCTAATGTATCTACACCAATAAAAGAGAAACATGCAAATTACCATCACTCCACTCCGCAAATGGCCAGAGTGAATATGCAAATTAATCTGAAAACATGGCTGTAGTACGTCCCTCCTTCCCCCACACCTCCTGACAAGAGATGGAGAAGCCACTTGCCCAGGGATCTCAGGCTGCACCCAGCCACCAAAGCCTCACATCTGCCTGTCTCAAGTCCTGGAAGAGATGGAGAAACCGGGCCCCAATGCCTGAGGCTAGGTGGTGCCCAGGAGATGAAGAAGCCACCTGCCCCATGATCCCAGGCCACAGCCAGCCAGAGAAGTCACCCCCACTCACTCCATCCCAGGGAAGATAGATAAGCCGCCCACCTGTGGTCCAGGCGCCAACACCTGCAGCTGGCTACTATCTGGTAGATGAAGAAGCCGCCCATCTCGCATTGTGGGGCACCAATACCTGCAGCTGGCTATGGCCCGAGATGTGGAGAAGCAGCACATCCCACTGTCCCAGGCATCAGCACTTATGCCTGCAGCCCAGGCGAAGCCACCTGCCTACCATCCCCTGCAGCTGCAGCTGGTCTGGGCACCTATGGATGGCCAGAGGGAGGGAAGCCTGGATCCTGGGTGCCTGTGGTTGGCTGGAGGAGGGAATCCCAGGCCCAGATGTGGGTCTGAGGTAGAGTGGTTAGGGGCAATCAAGCCAGCAGGGGAGCTGTTAGGGGCAATCAGGAAGGCAGGAGAGCTGTTAGGATCCAGCAGTTCTGGATTGTGAGAGGGATGTTTAACTGCCAGTTATCCCTTAGGGGTGCTGGATTGGAGAGAGTGCAGGCCAGGCTGAGGGACCAACCCCCCTTGCATAAATTTTGTGCACTCGTCCTCTATATATGATAATTAAGAAACTCACAAAGTCAAGAACTTTGTCCCATGAACTCTCTTAACTAGGGACTATATTCAGGCTCTGTGTATCTGTCTCCTATATCTTTTTCTAAACAGTTGGGCCTCAACTGATTGGCCCAATTTTGCATTTTAAGAATCAGCCTCCAGGAATAGGAACTTGTCCAACTCCTTGAATCCAAAGGACACAGTAACAGTCACAACTGAGTAATCCTGAAAGCTTAAATGGGTCCTGCCAAATGCACTGAGAATGTGAATGCTGCTTCCCTTTAGGGACACTGAAGACTGGTCATACAAGACTGGCCTCTCACCTGGGAGTGGCTCCTGCTTAATGGTATTTGTTTCCTCACAGAGCTTTGTGAGGACATATCATGGAAGATGAGTTTCCTTTTCACTAAGAGTATCAGGGGTAATTCTTGAGAGTGAGGTTAGGATGTGAGGGACACTTTGGAGACATCTGCTGGTATTTGAAACACCAGAACTACAAACAGGGCTGGAAATAACTCAGGAACCTGTCCAGGGCAAACGCTGCCATCTTTGCTTCCTTTGTCAGGCATTACTCCTGCTATCCCTTATGGCACTCTCTCTGTCCCTCACCCCCAAAGAGCAGAACCCAGAAGTGCCTGGTATAGACCCATGTCCTTATTCTTAGCATGAACTTATTCTTCCTGGAGAAAACACACATTGCTGTGCTCACCTCTAAAAAGTATAAAGAGGAGTAAGCAAAAAACATAATGTATTTTCATCCTGGCTTTCCTAAGTCTGTGGCTAAAATTTTAGTGAAAGATTCTTCCATGAAATTGTCATTCATTTATCTATTTATTCAGAAAATATTTACTGAGTACCTACTATGTGCAGGCAGTATGCTAGGGGCTACAGAGATAAATGTAAAGCAGTCACTGGGCTTGAAGAAATTACAGTCTAGCAATGGAGATAGGCATGCAAATGAATAATGATAGTAGATCAAGAATAAAGATAAATTTAAAAATAGTAATGATTATGATGATAGATATCACACCCCTGAATTACCTCTAGTGTTTTGTGCAGGACTGGGCTATCTGATGCTGTTAATAGAGGCTTGCTTAGAACTGAGAGGGAACAAGAGGGGAGAGCACCTACATTAACTGAGCACCTACTATGTGCCACATACTTTAAAATATTTCTTCAGTGTCCCCCTATCTTTTCCCATCACTGCTCATTTACAAAAATAAGAATAGTCTTGTGACAAAGTCAGATAAACTCATGAGGCTACTCTTAGCTGGAGGCTACCTGCCCAGGTTCCAGTCCTCTCAGCACCACCTAGTCCATTCTCCATGCTTCAGTGTGCTGTAGAGCCAGGCAAGATTGCATTGAAATACACCACTGAAACCTCACAACTCTACAAAGGGGAAAGTAAGACGTTTCGAGTTTAAATAACTTGTTCAAGGTGTTACACAGCTCATAATGGGTGAGGATGAGATTCAAACCCAGGCCAGTCTTGTTCTAAGTCAATGGGTTTTCCCTTTGTGCCTCTGGGTCTGCCTCAGAGGAACACTTAATTGAGGAGTGGGCCTCAGGATAGAGATCTTAATGAATGAGTAGTTGTTTGAGGAGAAGGGAAAAGACTTCCAAACATAGAAAACAGCAGGTGCAAACACACAGGGACATGAAATAAGTTTCCCTATATCCCAAATTAAGAAATATATAGTATTCATTCTGATGTGACAAAAATAAAAGGAAATTCATTATTATAGCATAGTTTCCCTCCTCATTGTTTAACCAGAAAGGACATTTTGCTCAGGCAAGTTGAGTTTCCAGATATGTTCCACTGGCTGGGTTGGAGATGGAGAGAAGAAGGTCAGACACAGAAAATGGACCTGATTCAGTCACCAAGGAAAAGGAAGTGTGGGTGGACATAGGAAGGGGAGGTGAACCAGCACTGTGGGAAGTGGCTAGCGAGAGCAGAGGAAGAGTGAGAGTTGATGTTGGAGACTGAGAAAGAGAGGAGAAGCAGCCAGAAAGACGTTAGAAAAAAACTGGGGAAAAGCAACTCTGCAGCACCTTGGCCAAGACCTAATATTGCTCCCACCTCTCTAAAAGTTCATGCATATTTCTCTGAGCGATGTCACCATGTCGAGAATGGCCTTGAGGCAACTTGATACACTTGGGGTGTCCTTCAGCCCAGCCTACACCTTCTCAAAAATATGGGATCCCTTGAGGGATGTCCAACTGTCCGTTTAGGCCCAATCCTATGGGCAGTAGGACATCCCTCTCACAATCCAGGACTGCTGGCTTCTAACTGCTTGCCTGATTGCCCCTAACTCTTCTGCCTGCCAGCCTGATCACCTCCTAACCACTTCCCTGCCAACCTGATTGATGCCTAACTGATCCCCTGCCAGCCTGTTTGCCCCTAACTGCCCTCCCCTGCAGGTTTAGTCAGCCCTAACTGCCCAACCCTGCAAGCCTGGTCTCCCCCAACTGCTCACCCTTATAGACCTGGGTCCCCCCCCCCCGCTCCAAGCTGTCCTTCCTTGCAGGCCTGGTTGCTCCCAACTTCCCCTGCTGTGGGCCTGGTCACCCCTAACTGCCCTCCCCTACTGGCCTGCTTTCCCACAACTGTCCTACCTTGCAGGCCTGGTTACCCCTAACTGCCCTTCCCTGCTGGCCTGATTGCCCATAACTGTCTTCCCTTGCAGGCCCAGGCCCTCCCAACTGCCCTCCCCTTCTGGCCGGCTTGTGCTGGCCATCTTATGTCCACATGGGGCAGAATATTTGGCCACATGGGCACAGCCATCTTGTGTGTTGGAATGATGGCCAATCTGCATATTAGTCTTTTATTAGCTAGAATAGAGGTCTGGTGCATGGATGGGAGCCAGCTGGTTTGCCATGAAAGGTGTCCCAGATCCGGGTGGGCATTCCCTTGGGGTGTGAGGCAGCCTGGGTGAGGGGCCTGTGGTGTTTGGCAGACCAGTCACATCCCCCAGTGACCCAAGTGGAAGCCCTGGTATCTGGGATTTATTTATCTTCTACATTTGAAACTTTGTAGCCTGGAGTGGAGCCAAGCTTCCTGCTTGTTCAGTGGCAACAACCATTTCTGTCAGGAGTTATTTATCTTCTATAATTGAAACTTTGTAGCCTTAAGCCAAGGCAGGCCAGGGCTGTGGAAAGCTTGGGAACAACCCTAGCTTCCTGCTCTCTCCAGTTCCATAGCTTCTGCCATTTATGTTGGAATTTATTTCTCTTCTATAATTGAAACTTTGTAGCATTGAGTGGAGGCCTGGGCTAGCCAAAGTGTGCGGAAAGCTTGGCTTCCTCCATCGTGGGGAAATCCAAGCCTCCCTCCTGCTCTCTCGGTGGCCACAGCCATCTTGATTGGGGTTAATTTGCAT
>PVJN01054818.1:0-13282 GCA_004026805.1 Lasiurus borealis | reverse complement strand
GCATCATCGCTGGAGGATTTCTCTTAGTGAAATACAATTATTGCATATTTTATAAAAACAGTTCATCATATTTTACTACTACCAAGGTTTATGGTCATATTATATAACATACCTGGAACCAACCTAAAGCATAATAATAAATAAACTCTGGATGAATATAGGACACACTTGTCACCGAAAAATGTAACAAAGCCTGAGCTCGCTAGATTGCTTTTGACTGAGATGAGAAAAGTGATAGCGGTGATGGACATTTGAAGGCAAATATCTTTGTTTTAATTTGTTTGGTTTGGAGGAGGGACTAAATGATAGAAGATCTCCCTCTTGGGTGTGTGGATATGCACACCAACGTGGAAGCTCTCTGAACCCCATCTGCTTGGGGTTTTTATGAAGGCTGCATTATGTAGGCATGATTGATCATTTACTCCATTCTCAGCCCCTCTCCTTCCTTTAGAGAATTGGGGAGGGTGGAATCTGGGCATTCCAAGCTTCTAATTATGGCTTGGTGTTTCTGATGACCAGCCCCATTCAGAAGCCACGAGGAGCCCAATCGGAGTGACCTCCTTAAAACAAAAGGTGCTTCAAGTGCTTTTATCACTTAGAAATGTACAAAGGTGTCAGGTGGGAGTGGGTTGGGAAAAGAGGACAGAGATGGAATATATATATATATCATTCGTACCATTAAGCACATGTTAATGTACTGATAATAGTGAAGGAGAGAGCAGGCAATTTGATATTTTATAGCTTACAGTAGAATATAAAAATACCCTTAATCTACCTAAATATATTTTAAAATAGATTCTAAACAAAATTTCAGAAATACTGTAGTTGTAACTTGAACCCTACTTCTGCTTCTCAGATGTATTTATTCATAGACATCTCCTCTACCATTGAATTTTTGAGTATTTACTTACCCTATTAGTCTCTGATAATAATGATATACTGTCTTAGGTTGGAAATGACCTTCATAGTGTTTTTGTTTCATTGTCCCTGATATATTTACCTATGTGTTATCACATGGCTTCATATTTATACCAATTCTTTTTACACATCAAATAGTAATTACCTTATGAATATATAAAATGGTTGATTTTCTTCTTTTGACTAAAGTTTTGTCTAAATAAATGAGTCCTAAAGTCCTTTCCCTCTTTAAGTTTCTAAGATATTATAATTTCACAGGAGAACATTTATAGATTTTGAAAAATGGTATTTATCCTCATTTTCTAAAGAAACAGTTAACCTTGAAATTAGACTAAATTGCACACACACAAAAACAGAAGTTTCACATTTGTTGTTTTATTATATTGAGTGAATAACTTGGAGATCATTTGTGAATTTACTCCTTTCAGTGGAATACTACATTTTTTATAATGTAAATCAGGTTCTGACTCCATAATATTAGTACAGTGGGTCTGCCTAATATGACTTCCTCCTCCATCAGTAGTTCCATGATCTGGTAAACCAACTATATCAATTTAGAAATGTTTCACCCAAACAAAAAACATGCTTCATATAGTATCATAAAGAACCTGGGAAAATTAATAGACATTTTTAGTGACAAGGAAGGAAAGGGCAAAAAAAAAGAAAGATCAAAGATAGGAAAGAGTGAATTAAGACTAGATTGGGTGAAGAAAGGAAGGAAGGAAGTGTTAAAGAAAAAAATTATTAATGACACTTGTAAAAGATGATAAGGCAGCCTTTATTCACAAGGACCATCCTGATAGGTGTAGGGACCCTGAAATGAGATTTTGTAAGAGGGGAGAGAGAATGGGCTCAACTCTGAATACAACAAGGAAAAGAGGAAATTTATCTTTAGGGGTATGCAGTGAATAGAAAATTAGTTAAGTGGAAATATCAGGTATATGAGGGGACACTCTAAATAGATTCAATAGGATTCTTGCCAAAGACAGGTCCGTGTGATCAGATATCATCTGGGGAATGGTGGAAGATAAGGAACCTGATCCAATGTCAAGGGTAATCAGTTATTCGGTGAGGAATTCTGGCTAAACTCCTTAGTAGGATTCTTGCTAAAAATGGACAATACAGAGGGGCCAATTTTTTTTTTTAATATATATTACTGATTTTTTACTGAGAGGAAGGGAGAGAGATAGAAATTCAGAAACATCAATGAGAGAGAGACATCGATCAGCCGCCTCCTGCACGCCCCATAGTGAAGATGTGCCTGCAAGCAAGGTACATTCCCCCCGACCTGAATCGAACCTGGGACCTTTCAGTCCAGAGGCGGAGGCTCTATCCACTAAGCCAAACCGGTCTTGGCAGGGCCAAATTTTGAGGCCTTGTTACTAAAGAGCTCAGAAGAACCTGATCAGAGTTGGGTCAAGCCTTGAATCTTAGTCACAAGAAAAAAGAAGGAAGATATATGGAATCATGAAGCTTATTTACAAATGGCATTCATAACGGGCATAAACTCTCTAGAAGCTCTTAGCTGCTAAAAAAAAAAAAGAAAAGAAAAGAAAAGAAAAGAAAAGAAAAGAAAAGAAGAGAAAAGAAAAGAAAAGGAAAAAAAAGAAAAGAAAAGAAAAGAAAAGAAAAAAGAGAGACCAAATTGAGCAATTTTTAAATTGCGAATATTTGTATTATCATGATTTTGTGATTTCTGTTTTGCTTGCAAAAATTTCCACTGAACTTGCACCTGCAAAATTGCATGCTGCAAAATATGTTTAGCATGTCATGCTGTGTGCACAAAATGCAGGTTACACATTTAAGTAATATTGAGTTTTAAAGACGTTATCATTAATATTAGAGGGCCCGTGCAAAAATACTAGAGACCCAGCTGGCGATTTGGGGCAATCAGGGCTGTCTCCCCCAATCCCAGATGGGGGCAGATGGGGGCCAGCCAGCCTGGGAGGGCTTGTGGGAGGGATCCAGGGCATGTCAGGCCTTCTCACCTAGTCTTGATTGTCCAGACCCCGGTAGCAAGCTAACCTACTGGTCAGTGTGTCTGCCCCCTTCTGGTCAGTGCACTTCATAGCAACTGGTTGAGCAGTGCACCAGACAGTGGAACAATGAGTCAGACACTTAGGATATTATGCTTTATGAGAGGCCTGGTGCACAAATTTATGCATGGATGGGGTTCCTCAGCCTGGCTGGTGATCAGGGTGGATTGGGGCGGGCTGGCTGGGGGGAGACCCCAAGAGGTTGGCAAGCTGAGGGAGGTTGGCTGTGGGACTACACTGACCACCAGGGGCCAGCTCCTGTGTTGAGGATCTTCCCCCTTGTGGTTAGTGCACATCATAGCAACAAGTCTTCCAGTTGACCAGTCTTAATGGTCACTTAGACTTTTTATAGAAATTATATAGAACTAGAGGCCTGATGAATGTAATTAGTGCAAGAGTAGGCCTTCCTTCCCCTGGCTGCTGGCACTGGCTTCCCTCTGGCACCTGGGACCCATGCTTACCTCCAGCCGCTGGCAGGAACCTGGACCCGGGCTTCTCTTGCAGCCTTGGCTTAGTCCAGAAGGTCGTCCTGAAGGATGTCCAGTCTAATTAGCATATTATGCTTTTATTATTATAGATTATAACTGTCTTGAAAGGCATAAAAGCTTGACTTGGAGTTCTGGTAGCTGGTGAAGTGCTGTATGCATGTAATTTTATTTGACAGACTTTCTGCCAGTTATTTCTATCTGTGTGCTTGTAAAAGTAATGAAAAAATCCAAAATTAGGGTTTCCTTTGGAGTTTCATTTCCAACCAAAACATAGCTTATTTTTCTTAATATGATACATTTATCTCTAGTAAGATCAGCACTAAAGATGCTTCCATGGTCTTGAGACCTGTCTTCTATAATAACTCAGATACTTTGGGAGCTATTTTATTATTGATTCTCTGCCAGGTTTCTTGGAAGTATTAGCATATAGAAGCCCTGGCCTTAGGATTATAAATGGATTATGTGCTCTGTTGTTTGCACTTTTATTTGACTCACTTCACTAATAGGTCACTTCTTAAGCAAATAGTGTCAAACTCACTGTAGACATTACTATAAAGTTTTGCCTTCCCCAAAGCTCCCAGAACTGGCCTATTAGACTAGAATATTTATAGAATATTACAACATCCCTCTTGATTCTGACTATTTTTTCCAGATTTTTAGTAACTAGTATAATTGTTTTTTGTATAGCAAAGGGATATTCATAACATATGCAGAATATTTTAAATACAGCACTATCCAATATGTTTTTGCATGTATATGTATTTTCTTTCTGCATTTGTTTTCAACCATTCTTCCTTTCCATTACACCAAAATTGATATTTCTACCTGTGAAATATATAATGATCATATGCTATTTTATTCATTGATTTCTAGTCAAAGTGCTGTTAAGACCTAGAATTAAAAACAGGGAATACTCTGCCTCGCTGGGGCACAGATAGAAATGAAATTTTTTATTTTATTTTAAGGAAACAGGAAGACATGTTTTGCTTTTTTGTTCGTATGACCATGCATAATATATAAAATTAGTAGGAAGTTTGCCTTTATTGTAAATGGTAGTATGCCGAGTCACTACCAGAATGGGAAGTGGGAGATTTTTATTGCTAAGTCTGTCTTTAGTAAAACTAATGATAAGATTAATCTGAATTATACTCTTATAGAGACTTATGTTGCCTTCTGGTCTAATGCATTTTGTAAGTTTTCAGAGGTTATTTTAAACCAACTTTTCAGGCTGATGTTTTTTGTTTTCTTTTAATGTATTTTCTTGTTGTTGGTAGTATTACAGATATCTCCCACCCACCCCCCACATCTCCCAGTTCACCCAACCCCCAAGGTCTTCAGTAACATATTTCTCATGTCCATGGGTTATGTATATAAGTATGTAAGTTCTTTCATTTTATCTTTTCTCACCCCCCTACCCTCACATGTGAGGTATATCAGGCTGATGGTTTCTTAAATGCAACTGTTAAAGAGGAGAATATGTGAAGAACATACATTATATCAGTTTCACTTCATGCTTTACTTATTCTTCCTTAAAATGGCTTAAATAGTGTATGTGTGTGTGTGTGTGTGTGTGTGTGTGTGTGTGTGTATGTATACATAGTATGTGTATTTAGTACAGTAATATTTACTTATAATGTATACATATAGTATACTAGAGGCCCGGCACACAAAATGCATGCATGGAGAGGGTGTCCTTTAGCCCAACCTGCTCCCTCTCCAATTTGGGATCCCTCTCAAAATCCAGGACTGCTGACTCCCAAGTACTCACCTGCTTGCCTTCCTGATTGCCCCTAACTTCTTCTGCCTCCCAGCCTGATCATCCCCTAACCACTCCCCTGCCAGCCTGATTAATGCCTAACTGCTCCTCTGCCAACCTGTTTGCCCCTAACTGCCCTCCCCTGTTGGCCTGGCCACCCCTCACTACCCTTCCCTGCAGGCCTGGTCACCCCAACTTCCCTCCTCTGCCAGCCTGGGCACCCCTAACTGCCCTCCCCTTCTGGCCTGATCACCCCCAACTGCCCTCCCTTACAGCCCTGGTCCCTGCCAACTGCCTTCTCCTGTTGGCCATCTTGTGTCCACATGGGGGCAGGATCTTTTGACCACCTGGGGGCAGTCATCTAGTGTGTTGGAGTGATGGTCAATCTTCATATTACTCTTTTATTAGATAGAGGCCTAATGCATGGGTGGGGGCCAGCTGGTTTGCCCTGAAGAGTGTCCTGGATCAGGGTAGGTGTTCCATTGGGGGTTGGGGTGGCTTGGGCTAGGGGCCTGTGGTGGTTTGCAGGCTGGCCACACACCCCAGTGACCCAAGTGGAGACCCTGGTATCTGCAATTTATTTATCTTCTCTAGTTGAATCTTTGTAGACTGGAGTAGAGCCAGTCCTTCTGCTCACAGTCATTGAAACTTTCTTGCCTTATGTGGAGGCATCAGCCATCAGCCGACCAGGCTTTGCAGAAAGCTTGTCTTCCTCCATTGCCAGGGTCAACCCAAGCCTCTCTCCTACTCTCTCTGTGGCTGTAACCATCTTGGTTAGGTTAATTTGCATACTCACTCTGATTGGCTGGTGGACATGCTGGTGGGTGTGGCTTGTGTGTATAGTGGAGGTATGGCCAATTTGCATATTACTCTTTTATTATATAGGATAGTCTATACTAATAAAAGAGTAACATGCTAATGGACCGTATCTTTGTAATGCCCACCAACCAATCAAGAGTGAGTATGAAAATTAACCCAACAAAGATGGTGGGTCAGTTTGCATATGCTGGCACTAAATGGCCAGGGGCAGGGGAGCAACACCCCAGCTGCTCTGGGCCTCTGGGCAGCATGGAAAGGCAGAAAGGCTGCTCTGGCCAGAGTGAGGGTGGTGCTGGCAGCCAGGGGTAGGAAGGCCCATTCTTGCATGAATCTTTGTTCATTGGGCCTCTAGTATAAAATGTATATATAATACATATTATATATGGTGTACCATAAAGTATGTTCTATTAAAATAAATACAAACTATGGCCCTACAACCCTCGGTGCAAACACCAGTCAGAAGTTCACATTGTCACCTATGCTTCTGACTGATGGACAACAGAGAGGATTCCCATGATCCCCTCCTTGGGCGTCACATGCTAGTTGCAAGTCCAGGTTGTTGCCTGTACTTATGATCAAGGACTCTCTTCTTCCTAGGGTTTAATTAATTTGCTAAAGCAGCTCACATAATTTAGGGAAATATTTTGCTTATTATATCACTGGTTTATTATAAAAGTGTGTAACTCTGGAACAACTAGACTCAACAAATTAATAGAGGAAGGCATGGAAAAAGGATACAGAGCGTTTATGCCCCCTCTGGGTGCACCAATCTCTTCAAATCTACATATTTTCATCAATTCAGAAGCTCTCTGACCCTGTTCTTTGGGGCTTTATGGAAGCTTTATCACATAGTCATAATTTTTTAAATCCTTGGCCATTGGCAATTGGAGTCAATTTCTAGATCCTCTCCCCTTCCCAGAGATTGAAGGTATGTGGGGGGAGACTGAAAGTTTCAACCCTCTAATTATGTAGTTGAGTTCACAGGTAACCAGCCCCCAACCTTACATGAACTTTCAAAGCACCTGATTAATACAATGAAAGATCACTGTTGCTCTCATCACTTAGGTTACACCAGGGTTTTAGGAGATCTCTGCTAGAAATGGGATGAAGACAAACTATATATCTCTTCTTGTAACTCACAATATCATAGGAGCCTTAAACCCAGTGTAACTAGCATCCTTCTAAGAAGAGGACATTTGGACACAGACATGAATAGAGACATGATGATGTAAAAAGAAAGACATAAGGATAAGATAACCATTTATAAGCTAAAGAGAAAAGTCTGGAACAGATTCTTCCCTTACAACCCCCAGAAGGAACAAAACTTTATGACACCTTGATGTTGGGATTCTCAACTCCAGAACTGTGATACAATAAGTGTCTTTTGTTTAAGTTACCCACTCTGTGGTCTGTGTTACAGTAACCTTAGGAAAGAAACAAATATAGTATCATTTGGAAATTATGTGACAGACTTTTCACAAATTCCAGGACATTGTAATTCAATAACAGATAATTATGAATTCACTATAAGATTCTTACTATTGAACAATCTTGGAAAATCATTTTATGAAATTTGTACTATCATCTGAAAGCATGTATTTTAGAATACTGGCAGTTAAAACACAGGCAACCAAATGAAACATAACATCTATAATGGGAATATGCTAATTAGACCGGGTAGACCAGATGTCTTCCAGATACCCTTCTGGACAAAGACATGGTGACAGGGGCCAAGGCAGAGGTGGTTAGGGCCAATCAGGTAGGTAGAGGAGCAGTTAGGGGTGATCAGGCTGGCAGGGGAGAGTATTTAGGAGTGATCAGGCTGGCAGGAAGAGGTGGTTAGGAGCAATTAGGCAGTCAGGCAGAGGTGGTTAGAGGCAATCAGGCAGGCAGGGGAGCAGTTAGGGGAAATCAGGCAGGCAGAAGTGGTTAGGGTTGATCAGGAAGGCAGGAAGAGGCAGTTAGGGGCAATCAGACAGGCAGGGGAACAATTAGGGACATCAGGCAGACAGGCAGAGTAGTTAGAGGCAATCAGGCAGGCAGGCAGGTGAGCTGTTAGGAGCCAATGGTCCCGGATTGCAAGAGGGATGTCTGACTGCCAGTTTAGGTCCAATCCCAAATTAGAGAGGGTGCAGGATGAGCTGAGAGGCCCCCTCCTGTGCACGGATTTCATGCACTGGGCCTCTAGTTAAACATAAAATGCTAATAGTTTTGTTATACGTAGGTGTAAGTAATTTTATATTGTGCATAATTTACCATATGCAGTTCAAATTTAAATGGGGGAAGATGGAACTTAGGCTACACCCCATAAGTTAGACATGGCCATTACCAAAGAATTTTTTAGACAGGGCAGGACAGCAGTGTAATTCCATCTACTAGTATTATCACTCGCAGGTCATTGAGTGTTTAGTGAACTTGCTGTCCTGAGTTTTTGCTTGTCTCTATTTTTTTTTAATTCAAATAATAAGAAACATTTTTTCCAGTAAGTGGAGAGAATGATTTACATTTTTATAGACTCATGTGTTGTTCACCGTAAGAACTGTTAAATAGTTAAAACATTAGTATTGGTATTGTGTTAATATAATTATGGTCTAAATCATACTATTTGATAGAACTTTTTGCAGTGATAGAAATAATCTACATCTGTGATCTCCTGATTGATGACCACTAATCATATGGTGGCTCTTGAAAAATTAAAATATGAGTAGTATAGCAAAGGGATTAACTTAAACACACACATATAGGATTCATTAATGTTTAAAGAGAGAGCCATGAATATTCAATAAATGCTATTTAGAAAAAACTGGATAATCACATATAGAATAAAATTGGACCTCCATCTTACAATACTCAGAAATTTTAACACAAAATGGTTGAAAAATTTAAATGTGAGACCTGAAGCCTTAAAACTCTTAGTGGGGTGGGGGGAGGGCAAATCCTTGGCATTATCCTTGGCAATCCTTTTTTGGTTTTTGACACCAAAAGAACATGCAACAAAGCAACAATAGATAAATAAGACTTCACCAAACTAAAAAGCTTCTGGTTACAAGAACAGTTATCAAGATGAAAAGGCAACCTACTTAATGGGAGAAGATATTTGCAACTATATATCTTATACAGGGTTAATAATATATACGAGTCAATAGCAAAATGAAAATCTATAAAAATGGGCAAAAGACCTGAATAAACATTCTCCCAAAGAAGACATAAAAATGGCCAATAGGTACATGAAAAGATACTGAGCACCACTAATCACTAGGGAAATGCAAATCATAATCACAATGAGTCATCTCACATCTGGGTGCAGGCTGGGCTGAGGGACACCCCCTGCCCCCACAGTGCACTGGGCCTCTAGTCTAATGACAAAAATCCAAAGACTGCTTCAGTCAAACATTTGTGTACATTAGATATACAGACCTTACTCATCTTAACAACTAGGAGTTTGTACCTTTTGACCAACATTTATCCATTTTCCCTACCTGCTTTCCCCTGGAAACTACAATTCTAGTCTCTGTTTCTATGAGTTTAGTTCTTTTAGATTCTATATATATGTGAGATTGTGCAGTATTTGTCTTCTTCTATCTGACTTATTTGACAAAGTATAATGTCCACAAGGTCCATTCATGTTGTTGCAAAAGTCATGACTCTATCTTTTAGACAAATAATATTTATTTTTACATAACATACACCATCTTCTCTATTCATTCATAGACATACTTAAGTTGTTTTGTATCTTGGTTATTATAAATAAGGCTGCAGTAAAAATGGGAGTACAGATGTCTTTTTGAGAAGATGATTTCATTTTCTTTACATAAATATCCAGAAGTGGAATTGCTAGGTCAAATGGTAGTTCTATTTTTAATTTTTTGAGGAAATTACACACAGTTTTCCATGGTGGCTGAACCATTTAATTTCCCACCAGTAATGTAAAAGACTTCCTCTTTCTTTATATCCTTGCCAACATTTGTTACATCTTGTCTTTTTGACAACTTTTATTAAAGAACTAACAGAATACAGGGTATTGTCCCAATAGGTTGTTTGCATTTACTTTGCTGAAGTTCTAGTGTTTACTTATCTCCAGCTATGGAGAGATATACTAATTGTTCAGATATCTTATTTTCCATGAGAGACAAGAAATCTAGATTTTTTTTTTATTCAAAACCTCCAAATTAATGTTTTTAGGTTATTAAGGAAGCCAAGGAAAACATGCTTGTGACTTTGTTTTGGACTAATGGCCACCAGTTTGTCACCTTTGCCACCTTAAGATTCTTCTTCCCAACCCCTACAAATTCGTGGTTTCACCAATTGTGTACTTCCGAATTTATAAGATTAGTAATCCTAAATAGTAAAAGAGGAGTAATATGCAAATTGACCATCACTCCAACACACAAGATGGCTGCCTCCATGTGGACATAAGATGGCCTGCAAGGGAGGGCAGTTGTGGGGGGTAATCAGGCCAGCAGAGGAGAGCAGTTGGGAAAGACCAGGCCTGCAGGGAAGGACTATTTGGGTGGAGCCAGGCCAGCAGGGAAGGACTATTTGGGTGGAACCAGGCCAGCAAGGGAGGGAAGTTTTGGGCAATCGGACCAGCAGAGGAGGGCAGTTAGGGGTTATTGGACCAGCAGAGGAAGGCAGTTGGGGCAGTCCAGTTTTGCAGGGGAGGACTATTGAGAGGGACCCAGACCAACAGGGGAGGGTGTTTGTGGGCAATGGGCCAGCAAGGGAGGTCATTTGGGAGGGGCCCAAGCCTGCAGGGAAGAACTGTTGGGGGGACCCAGGCCAGCAGGGAAGGGCAGTTGTGGGCAATCAGGCCATCAGGGGAGGGCAGTTAGGGGTGACCAGGTCAGCAGGGGAAGGAAATTGGGGGAGGTCAGTCTTGCAGACAGAGCAGTTGGGACAACAAGGCCTGCAGGGGAGAGCATTTCGGATGGAGCAGGCCTGTAAGGGAAGGCAATTTGGTGTGATCAGGCCTGCAGGGGAGGGCAGTTAAGGGTTACTGGGCCAGCAGGGGAGGGCAGTTGGAAGAGACCAGGCCTGCATGGGAGGGCAGTTAGGGACAACCAAGCCAGCAGGGGAAGGCAATTAGGCATGATCAGGTTGGTAAGGGAGGGCAGTTAGGGCTTACTGGGCCAGCAAGAGAGGGCAGGTAGGGGAAATCAGGTAGGGGAGCAGTTGGGTGTTGATTAGGCTGGTAGGGAAGTGGTTAGGTGGGGGTGATTAGGTTGGCAGGCATAAGAGATTAGGGGCAATCAGGCAGGCAGGCAAATGAGTGGTTGGAAGCCAACAGTCCTGGATTGTAAGAAGGATGTCTGAATGCCTCAAGGGGTCCCAGATTGGAGAGGGTACAGGATGGGCTGAGAGACACACTCCGCCCCCCCTCCCATGGAAGGATTTCATGCGCCTGGCCTCTAGTACATTCATAAAGTTAATGATGAGTTTATTTAGCTGGTCCTTGACTCAAGACTACTATCCAGCACATGCATTGTATTGGAACCTTCTTGAACTTTTCTATTGTGGTAGGTATAAGTTCATATGAGAGGATGATAGCAGCCAGAAAACATAATTTCTGCAAAAGTTGTAGAAAGCTCACTTTGTATTTCTATTGACACAAGTTTTTTTTTTTAAATATCCCTTATAAATGCCAAAGGTTTGATGTGACTAGGTCACAGCATTGCAGATCATTAGAATACTATGAAAATGGAAAAATGATGTCACAGTATGTAAATTATCTATAAATTACTTGTAAAAACTGAAGGTCTGAATAAAACTTTAAGACATTTCTATACTACTTTTTGCCTACTGTCAGAATATTTCTGCTATCCATCCATCCTTTATTTTGTTTTTTTACAAGGACAGTCATATAGGCATGTAATGAAACATGCAAATGATAACTTATAAGCATTTTTGGAAGTCATGTTACGTAGTCTGTTCTTTATAGCACAGTAAGAACTGGAATATATCTCTCTATATCTATAATTTAGAGAAGTGACTGCCACATAGAAAGGTCAGAAAATGTAAGTTATGTTTATTATGAGTATATCATAAATTATAGGATATATTTGATTTGCTAATTTTTCCTTTATATTCCTTCTGAGTGTAATAAAAAAAACAGTGTGAGAAAACTAGCTAGTTAAGTAAATGGAGATTTACTATGTATATTTTTTCTACGATTAGAAACCTCCTTGTTGTTAAGAAAGCTTTACATCCATCTTCCTTAGCTTAAGAGCTTTTAGATATAACCATGATTTATGATCTACACTAGAACAGTAGCCAATATCTGAAAACATCTGCACTTGAGCCATCTGTTATGCCTAAATACCAGATGCCATATATGTTGAAAATTTATATTTACTGAAATTGCTTAATACATGTACTTAGCCTACTTACAAGACTGCAGCTAACAACAACAACAAAAAAAAAACCCACAAAAAACACCCAAAACATAGACTTGAAATGTTCTTGAGTCATAGATGGATTAAATGCATGCCATAATATCTCCCAGGACATTGAGCATAATACTCTGGCAGGTTAATAGGGAAAATTTAGTGGAACTTTATCTAAGCACTTAAAGGTTTGTGGCTGGTGAAAATAATTGAGATATATGAATAAGAAAATTTTACCTCAATAGAGAAAAACAGGGAAGACTGCAGTACCAAAAGCCATAGGATTGATAATCCTCATAAACATTTTAATGTGCTAATAGGCATTGTGCATGTGAGAGAGGGTAGGTATGCTGTATTAGACATAATGTAAATTGAAAACATTCTTTACCATGGTAATGACAGAGAGTATTCTTATAGAAAATAAAAAGAACTATCTAACTTTTCCTGTTTTCTTTCACCTAACTTACAACAGAGTTCATTTCAAATTTATATCATGCTGAGTGATATATGGTGAAATGTTATGCATAAGTATATAATTACGTATATATCTATTTTCTATATCTATCTATCTACATCTCTTGTTCTTTAGCAGCCACACAGGCATCTCCTGGATTTTAAATGACTACAAAATTAAGTTATAGTACCTGAAGTGTAGTTTAATCTCCAAACTATGGCCCTACAGAAATTTGAAAATCATTTCATCTCAAGCCTTTGGGCTAATAAGAAAGAGTAATATATAAACCTGCTAACTTTTATGTTTTATTTTATTTTTTTAATATTATTGTTTAAAGTATTACAAATAGTAGTACATATGTCTCCTCCCCCCCCATTGACCTCTCTCTGCCTTCCCTACCCCCCAGTACATGCCCTCACCTGACCCCC
>PVJN01054817.1:0-13282 GCA_004026805.1 Lasiurus borealis | reverse complement strand
AAACTTAAGTTTCTTTCAGGAGGATAAAAAAGCCCAAACATAATGTAACTTGTAACATGTTTTACACATCATTATTAATATTTTAACAAAATGAGTATATATGACTTCAAAGTTTATTTTTATAATGTAATTACAGATTGTTATTGAAACCAAGTGTATTTCTATAAAAATGCACTATAAATTTTATAATTTCACTCAATATATAAATCTTTGCTTTCCAAAAACACATATTCTAAAAAAGTGAGCTTCACAGATATCATGCTATCCTTAATATAAATTGTTTTCTGAGAAAAAAATTGAACAATTCTATAAGTGTTTTATTGAATATTAAGGAAGACAACTACCAGATTTGAAAACCTGGTCAATATTTTCTAAAATTGTTTTTTTTTTCAAATAAGAAAATGTATATATTTTTAATTAAGAAACAGAAAAATATTTTTTTAAATGAAAAGGGACAAATGAAAGAAGAATGTTATCTAGTTTTTCCAACCATGTTAAATATTCAAATAAGAAATTTTAATACTGACCTATAAAGAAAAATAACACAATTGTGATGTATACTTGCTAAAATTATAAGAAAATTCAGCATCATTTGCCCAAAATATTTTAAACCTTTTTCATATAAGGATAAAACATAGTAGATTGAAGACTCATTTAGTTGGTGAATCATTCCACTTTGTTCTGTGGACCCTTTAACCTTAATTACTACAGATATTCCTTTTCCTGACATCTAAACTAAAATTGTTCACAATTTCATGATGCAATTATCTACCACCTTAAATTTGTATTATATTAAGGAAAACCTTATTGAACTATAGCTACCTACTGACAGAGAAGTTAAACTATTAGAATTAAAGTAGGAAATGAGATAGCCAGAGAAAGAAGTTATATAGTGAATAGTATGAACCAGAAGTAGTTTGGACTTAAGTAAGCTATGACAGGAACTCTCTCTGATTCCTTTTTTACTCCTTGAGCTTCTTCATTAATCATCAAAGTCGCTATCTTCCTCAAGAAACCTCTTATTCAACCATACTAATCACAGCATCAAATCAGCATAGCTCTATTTTTTTTTTAAAGAGAGGCAGTATGCTTACTGATTAAGATTAATAAGCTTTGAAGCCATAGAGACTTTAAAGACTGCTCTAAGTCTCAGTTTCTTTATGAGTAAAACAGGATGATGGTTGTAGTATCTAAACATGGGCGATATTAAATAAGTTAATGTTATAAAACACTTAGCTGGAATACAGCAAACCATGTGTCTGTAGTTAACTAACATTCTCACAGTAGTAATCTTTGTAGTATTGAAAAAAGGAAGAAATAGAGGAAGGGAGAAAGGGAGGAAGGGAATGAGTTAGTTACTTCAATGTTCAACAATATATTAGATAAATAAATTGTGGTAGACTTTATTCTATAGCAGCAGTTGCTAACTGGTGGTCTGTGAGGTCAGAAAGGTTGGCAACAGCTATTCTATAGAATATCTAATACTTGCAGCCATTATATTATGTTGTAGAAGAATATTTAATAATATTAAAAGATATTCAAAACATATTGTTAAGTAAAAATGTCACCTTAGAAAGCCATAAAATATTTGATACCATTTTATTTATAGACTAGAGGCCTAGTGCACAGATTTATGCACTGGTGAGATCTCTGAGCCTGGCCTGCACCCTCTTGCAATTCAGGACCCCTTGGATAGCCAGTTTTAGCCCAATCCCCACAGACCATCAGTCTGACTCGAAATGGAAGGCAGCTGGATAGGAGCCCAAGCCCAGGCCGGGCGCTGTACCATTTCTGCAGATCCTGATTCCCGCTGCACCTGCTTCCGCTGCCCTGTAGTGCTGCCACAGAGTGGGGAGAGGCTTGCACCACTGCAGGTGGTGTTTACCAGTCGTGATCCTGGCATCTGGTGCCCATTGGTCAGTTGAGCCACGCTCCCACCGTGGGAGCACACTGTGTTGAGCATCTGGCCCCTGGTGGTCAGTGTGCATCACAGTGACCAGTCAACCAGTTGTTTGGTTGTTCAGTTGCTTAGGCTTTTATATAGATAGATAGAAAAGCTAAATGAGTGACAGAAGAATGTGTAATTTTTATTTAGTTTTTCTTTTGTTTCCTAGAAAAAAATATATAAATATTTTAAAGGATCTTTTGCCCTGGCCTAGTAGCTCAGTTAGTTAGAGAGTCATTCTCATATCCCAAGGTTGTGAGTTCAATCTTTAATCAAGGCACAATAAAAAAAAACGAACCAAGGAATGCATGGATAAGTAGAATAGCAAATGGATGTTTCTCCCTCTCTCTTCTTTCTTCTCTGTCTCGCTCTCTAGATATTTTTTAAAATATATTTCATTGATGTTTTACAGAGAGGAATGGAGAGGGATAGAAAGTTAGAAACATCGATGAGAGAGAGACATCGATCAACTGCCTCCTGCACGCCCTTTACTGGGGATGTGCCCACAACCAAAGTACATGTCTTTGACCGGAATCAAACCTGGGACCTTTCAGTCTCCAGGCCAATGCTCTATCCACTAAACTGGTTTCAGCTAGAATTATTTTTTTAAATATATTTGTAAAATATGTTATAGCTCCATCCAACTGTAAAATTTCATAAACTATGTCAAAAAATGAGCAAATTTTGCAGACGGTTTTTATTATATTTAACAGCAGAGAATTACCTACTACTCATCTGAAAGCAAGACCTTTAAGAAACTACCCTTTCTTAAAATAAACAAATGGGACTACATCAAAATAAAAAGCTTCTGCACAGCAAAAGAAACCATCAACAAAATAACAAGAAAGCCCACTGCATGGGAGAACATATTTGCCAATGTTATCTCTGATAAGCGTTTAATCTCCAAAATTTACAGGGATCTCATACAACTTAACAAAAGAAAGATAATACAATTCAAAGATGAGCAAAGGACCTAAATAGACACTTTTCAAAATAGGACATAACAAAGGCCAAGAGGCATATTAAAAATATGCTCAAAGTCACTAATCATCTGAGAAATAACAAATCAAAACATCTCACACCTGTCAGAATGGCTATCATCAACAAATAAGTGCTAAAGAAGACGCAGAGAAAAAGGAACCATCTTGCACTGCTGGGGGGAATGCAGACTGGTGTAGCCACTGTGGAAAGCAGTATGGATTTTCCTAAAAAAAAAAATTAAAAATGGAGCTTCCATTTGACTCAGTAATCCCACATCTAGGAATATATACCAAGAAAACAGAAACACCAATCAGAAAGGATATATGCATCCCTATGTTCATAGCAGCACAATTTACAATAGCTAAGATTTGGAAACAGCCATCAGCAGATGAGTGGATTAAAAGAACTGGTACATCTGCACAATGAAATACTATGCTGTGATAAAAAAGTTCTTACCATTTGCAACAGCATGGATGCAACTGGAGAGCATTATGCTAAGCAAAATAAGCAAGTCAGAGAAAGATAAATATCACATGATCTCACTCATATGTGGGATATAATGAAAAACGTAAACTGATGAACAAAAATGGAACCAGAGTTACAGAAGCATAGTGCCGAGAACCAATCCCAGCATGTCATAATTACCAGAGTTTCACCCAAATGTTGGTGAAGCTTGGGGGACTGAACAAGGGTGAGCCATGCATATAATTTACCTGTTGGAAATGGCTAAACAGCACTTCCCCAAACCTGAATAGGACTGTCAACTGCCAGACAGCTCAAGGCATTTTATTCCCTCTGGTTGGCCAGACACCTGAATAGCTGTAGGCTATTCCCCAAACTGACAATACCCTTTAATACCTTACTTACCCTTTGAAGTATTTATTTCCACTTTGCCTTGGGACAAATTGTGTTTAATAAAAGCACAGAGTCCTTAGGCAAGGAAGAGTCTTCAGTTCCCTTTACCTGCAGATCCTGTGACCCCCAATGCCTTTGAAAATTATATTTCTTCTCTAGACTCTTTAATCATCTATGTGCAGCCCCTTTCTCCAGAATGCTGAACCCTTTGTAAGGCTGGGAAAAGAAGTCCAGCAGTATAGAACAGACTGTCCAATCTATGATGGAAGGCAGGGGTGGGGGTAAGAGATAACCAAAGGAATTGTATGCATGCATAAGAGCAAAGCCAATGGATACAGAGAGTAGAGGGGTGAGGGCATGTGCTGTGGGGTGGGAGTGGCTGGAGAGAGGTCAATGGGAGAAAAAGGAGACATATGTAATACTTTAAACAATAAAGAATTTAAATTAAAAATAATTTAAAAAATAAACTGGCCCCTAAATGCAGTGCTAAAGTGCTGTCCTATATTCCTAACCACACACACACACACCAAAAAAAAAAGGTAAGAAAAAAGAAACCACCCATTACTGGAAAGAATGTTCCTTGAAATCCCAGTCTGCCATTTTCTGAATGAATCACAAGAAATGGAAAATGATGCTAATTCCAAATCCTATATACTCAATGATTTTTTTCAGGAACAGATGAAAACAAAGGAAGAATTTATCTTCTTTTTACTGTACTATTTAAAGTAGTTTGGAGCTAAGTGTCCTAGATGAAGATAAATACATCAAATTCAAGGATATTATTAAAACTCATTAAACCTAATTCCCACCTAAACATAAGTGGAATGAATTAAGACACAGAACTAAGTTTCCCATCTTCTAAACTTAATGAATACATAAGCATTTCTATTAAGCATCAATAGGTAGTTACATTGTCTTGCTTAATTATTTTTCCTTATCATAAATGTTGGCACATTGTAGAGTGCATTCATTAAGTCCATAATCCCTTAGAACAAAATGTAGTTTGTCATTTGTAAATGCTACTAGAAAACTCTATCTAGAACAGACTAGTTTTAGTGTTTACATTAGCTGCAGATTGTGTAAAACGTGTAGTGAAGTATTTGAACCATCAGGATTAATTCGTACCAAGCATTATTTTGGCAAATTGTTTTTAGCACAGACTATAATTACTAAATGAAACTCCTACTAACTTTAAATTATAAGAAAACAATGGTCCCTTTTAGTTTTCTTTAACGTAAATCATCACAGCTTTTAGGAGTTTCATTGACTAAATATACAATCCAGATTTGTTTTGTTTTCTTATATGTCCTATCACACTATGTTTTCAATTATTATAACACTTGAACATTACACTTTCCACGTGGTCATTTAAAATCATTTTTGTTACTCCCCACCCTCCCAAGCCTTAAAATCGCTCATGCTATGGTTTTTATAGGCAATTCATACTTAACAAATAAAAATATAGAGAACTAAACATTTACTTTTCACATATGTTTCATCATTATTTAAAATGTGAAATCTGTATTGGATTCTCTGCTAACGCAAGGAGAAAAGTGAATGTCTGCCCCAGAAAGATGAACGACAGTAAAACTTCTTTTTGAAACAAAATGCTTTAATTGGACACATCACAAGCACGCCTTCAACACTTCTTAGACTTCAGAATTAGAGACTTAGTTGAATCTCTGGCTTTATTCTGGATCACACACTTTAATGGTCATAATTTACCATATTTCATAAATAAAACTGTGCTTTGAGTGTTAAAAAAAAGAGAGGAGTAGGAAATGTCTGTTTCACAAAATGTTTAATATTTTAGCCAACAGAAAATAAGTCAGTGGCTTTTTCTTTACGCTGCAGTGCGGAATGAGGTCATTGAAAACTTTTTTGATAATGTAAACAAAGTGAACCTGGGAGCAGGAGCAGAACTTTGAGGAGACCATCCCATGGGGAAATAGAGTGGAATATAGGATGTGTGCCCGGGAGGACCTACAGTACGTGACCATTTTGAGGCTGACTGAAAGCACACACCACCTCAGTAAGGCCACTTATTTGGTCCACCTCAGTTTGGTGGATGAAAATGCATAGTTGTCTAAATCAAACCTACAATATCAGAGTTAAAAGCATCCTTCCAAACTTGTAAATTAGCAAATTTATAATTAATTGTAAATGCAATTAGTCCAGTGGTCGGCAAACCTCGGCTCGCGAGCCACATCCGTCTCACGAGCCGCGGTTTGCCACTCTGCTGACTAATAACTTTGCCGACCACAGTCCTGGTTCATAGGTTGAAGTTCAACTACTGAGCCACAGTGTTCCTCTTGTAAATGCTTAGGTCAGTGGTTGGCAAACTCATTAGTCAACAGAGAGGCAAACTGAGGCTCGTGAGCCACGTTTTGCTGAACACTGATTAGGCCAAATATAAGATTCTTCTAACTAGAGGGGGAGGTATCAAAATTACAAGTATGTATCTGTGTCTTTTAATTTACCATATTTCATAAATAAAGCTGTGCTGAAAATGCTCTTTGCCTCTGACCTTAAGCACTATTTTTATGTTGCTTCTTTAATAATAGCAATCTGCCAAAATTTTATTATAGTAATATAAGTACCAGCCAATATGTTTTAAAATTCCATTTTCAATGATGTGAGCGGAGCTTCAGCTCTTAGATGCTAAATAAATGTTTGCACATTGATTAGAGAGAAATCACCCATTTTGATCTCTCTTAAATATTCAAGAACATATTCTGCCCTTCCATATATGAATTAAATATTTAATTTGACCAAATTAATTATGCTTTGAATTTTATAATACATACATATTAAAATACTATTTCAAAAAACATTCTGTCATTAAAACTGTTTCCACAGTTCTGGGATTGTTTGCTTATGTAATTTCTATTCCAGAAGACTTCAGTATAGCTGAGATTCATATAAGTGTAATATCTATATCCCCATACATTTCACTTTATTTTACCATCATGCATTCATTAATTCTCATTTCCTAAAGATTTTTATGGTGCTTGCAAAGGAAACCAAGGTGTTTAAAACCACTAAAATTAGTAATTAAATTACATAAAATGACTTTACATAGCAAAAATGTCTAAAAGCTAGACCAGTAGTAGGTAGAGATAATCATGATGATTTTTCCCTTGACTTTTTATTCATAAAACCCAGTTATACATCTTTAACTTTTATTATATATATTTGTCACTAGAAAATTTGATAAATGTTCACAAAATATTTCAGAAAACAGTTCAAATTAGTAAATCACATTTATAGTTGCATTACAAATAAAAGTGTACAATAAATTTAAAATACACATTAGCAACATATACTATATTTATGACAATCTAATGATGATGTTAATTAAAGTAGAGAAAATGAGACAATGGAGTTAGGGAATGGAAGAAATGGGGCAATAAAGATGACTGGAGTCCACACCTTTTCCTAAATTAGAACATTCTTAATAGCAATCCAGTGCAGGAAAGAGCCCAACTCTGTCCCACTAGCACTACATGGGAATATGATGTAGAAAAGATGGGTGAGATACTTTGTTTTCCTTTTAAGTGCTTTTAAAGACTTTTCTTTCCCCAGCTGGTTTGGCTCAATGGATAGAGTGTTGGCCTGCAGACTGAAGGGTCCCAGATTCAAATCCAGACAAGAGCACATGCCTGGGTTGCTGGCTCGATCCACAGTGGGGGGCGTGCAGGAGGCAGCCGATCAATAATTCTCTCTCATTATTGATGTTTTTAGCTATCCTTCTCATTTCCTCTCTAAAATCAATAAAAATAGAATTAAAAAAAAAAAAGAATTTTAGCCAAAACCAGTTTAGCTCAGTGGATAGAGTGTTGGCTTGCAGACTAAAAGGTCCCAGGTTCAATTCCAGTCAAGGGCATGTCTCTTGGTTGCGGGCACATCCCCAGTAGGGGGTGTGCAGAGGAGGCTAATTGATGTCTCTCTCTCATCAATGTTTCTAACCCTCTATCCCTCTTTCTTTTCGTCTCTGTAAAAAAATCAATATATTTTTTAAAAAAGAATTTTATCAGTATTAAAATAAAATATAGTTACTATTGGTCCAGTGCACAAAATTAGTGCATGAAGGGGGGGTTCCCTCAGTCCAGCCTGAACCCTCTCCAATTAGGGAACACTTGGGCAATGTCTGACTGCCAGCTTAAAAAACCTGCAGTCAGGCATCCCTCTCACAATCTGGGACCTCTGACTCCTAATGGCTCACTTGCCTGCCTGCCTGCCTGATGACCCCTAATTGTTCTCCCCTGATGGCTTAATATTGCCCCCAATGGCCTCCTCTGCTGGCCAATTTGATTCTGATTGGTCAGATTCTATGCCAGGCAGTGTCAAAAGCTCCACCTCCTAGGCAGCCAGTGGCTCATCACACTTCACCAAAATTTGGTTCTGATTGGTCGATTTCTATGCCAGTAAGCCTCTCTGGGCCTATCAACAGGGTCTGATTAGAAAGATGTGGCTCATCAGCAGCACCAGTGGAGGCCTGGAGAGAAATGAAGGTGCAGCTGCCTGCCAGACTGGGCGAGAAAGAGAGAGGCAAGTGCTGATCAAAAGCTGCCACAGAGGCAACAGATCAGTCCCTGCTTCTCTCTTCAGGCCTCTCTCTCGCCCTGATTTGCAGCCCCCTCAGCAGTAAATGAGTTATGGTTGGAGGAGCCTCTGTCATCAGGGTTTTTATATATTAGGATTTTAGGAAATCTAGAAACTAAATAACATCAATGAGAATACTTAAACTTCCTAGAATTCAAGAATCTAGAAGTAAATGCTATTTGCAATTTGCTGTATGTCCTTTCAGTTTCTTTTCTATCTACATGAATTTTAACCTACTTTGCACTGTACTGATTGCAATTTGGCATTCTGCTTTTTCACTTTACATAGCAGACATTTCCTTATGATATTTTAAGTACCCTTTAAAAACATCATGCGTAAGAGCTGCAGAATACTTCATCATAATAGCTTTACTATAATTTATTTTAAAATATTTTAATTTTAGGATTTCAGGTTGTTTCTAATTTTGTGTTTGCATATTTAATAATGAACATCATAGTTTTGAAGATTTATTTGTAGTTTTATTTGTACTTGTGAATTCCTTCTTTAGAAGTCATTTATAAAAGTAAATGTCTAAGTCATAGGTATCAATTTCTAAAGGCTGTTGATGTATATTACCAAATTGCTTTTCAAAAGATTGCATTTATACTGATATTTGATCACCAAGTTTATGAAGGTGCTTCCTTCACTACTTCTAGTTTTATGCAAGAATGTGGTGACGCAGCAAAGTAGAAACTGGTGAAGCATTTTCAATTCATTTGTAATTAACTATTCCAACCTTTAGTTTAAGTGTCATAACCATTTTTTAATCATAACCCAAAGATATGGCTTTATTGATTTGGAGAGAGAAAGAGAAAGAGAGAGAGAGATAGAGAGAGAGAAAGAGAGAGAGAGAGAGAGAGAGAGAGAGAGAGAGAGAGAGAGAGCGAGCGAGATCGGTTACCTCCTGACCTGGGATGGAACCAGCAACCTCCTTTTGTATACAGGATAGCTCCCATCAACTGAACCAACCCAACAGGCCATAAACTGAAAGTCTTCAGACAGCATTTTGCATAATTATTCTCAATTACCTTTAATCTTCAGTTTAAAGAGCTGTATCTAGTTTCACCAAACTTTACCATAATGCTACTTGGCTCAGAACTGTATCTCCAAAAGGAAAAAAAATGCATTATTTCTCATAAGAAATGTAAACTTTGAGTCATTAGAGCTAATGGAAAAACAGAGTATTACACCTAATGAGAAGTGTAACTTAGAAAAAAAATTCTTAACTTCTTTTTGACTGTTTCTTTAGCACTAAAATGGGAGAAATATCTATTCTGAGTTATTACACACACACACATACACATATCATTAGTTACTTAAAATGAAAAGGCTCATTCTGTAGTACAGCTCACATAAATTGTCAGCTTTTATTGTTTCATTTTTAAAATAAGCATTTAAGAATTAGTAAGTACATGAGGAATGCTTCCAACATACACACATACAAAAGAGTAAAACAAACAAACAAACAAACAAAAAGGAACCAGGAGGAATAGACTATGCAAAATGAGAAAGACTTCAACAAAATATAGTTAATTTGCTGTACCAATCAAGGACAGGATGCCATAAAATAAGAACAATCACAGAATTAAAAGTTCCTAAAAATTAGAAAAATAATAATAAAAGACTAAATCAGGGAAATAAACAGAAACAAAAGAAATGAGAAGTAGGAGGGAGGGGGTTATGAAAAAAAATCAGAGTTAATGCAGGATAGCCAGCATTTTTTATAATAGGAGTTCCAGAAATAAAGAGCAAAATCAGAAGAAATTCACAATAAAAATATAACAATAACAACAACAGCAATCATAACAGGAACGTTACAAAACTGAAAGAGCAGTTTGCAAGACACATAGATGTTCGACAAAGAGATCATAACATTTCCTGAGAAAAGAAGCCTCAACCACTACAGTGTCCTCTGACTTCTCAGCACAAGTATTACAAAATAATAGAAGCCTCGAAATTCTGAGAGGAAGCTGCCTATGCTCACACAAACTATCAATCAAGCATGAGAGTAGAATAAAGACTTTCAAGCTTTCAAAGAGTCAGAAACCAGGCACCCTTACTTAGAAAGTCATTGGAGAAAAAAGTGAGATGCAGGTAACATAGATCCTAATACAAAAAAAAACAAAAAAAAAAAACAAAACAGAGACATTCCAGCATGGCCACTGTACCAGATTTAGAAACAAGTTAAAAACTTACGAAGGAGGATGAAGGGATACAATAGAATATCTCCGGGACAAACATTAAAATGGTTAATATCACTAATAAATTAACTCCTCTGGATCCATTCCCTTCCTATTCATAATCTTTATCACTCTCCCCATCAAATTCAAGAGGACTTTATTTTGTTGATTTTCAGAAGAACACGTTTACTAGTTTCTTTTGGGTTCTTTTGTTTTCTTCATTTCCTAAGATTAGGACTAAGATTTTTACTTCTACTTCTGTCTTTAACAAGAAAGGTGAGGAAGGTCATTTTTTTTTCTGAAAACAATGACCACAAAAAGCATTTAAAAACATTATCGATAGCCATTTACTATTCTAGAACATTTTGGGAACAAATAAAAAAAGATATAAAGAAAACTAAGCAAACAAGAAAGGAAAATGTTAATTTCAGGAAAGTTTTTAAAATATATGAGAAATATTCATAGATCATGCCCTAATTTAGAAGTAAACAATATTCACTTAGTAATTATATATGAAGAAAACATTAATTTCACAAAGTGTGATATAATTTTGTAATTAAAATGAGAGGATATTTGGGATCGATGGGCATGAGATCCTAAAAAGCATTCTCACCAAAACAACAAGAAGTCAATGATAATATCAATAATGTATAAATTAAGAAATAACTATAAATGCATTATAGTACTGGCAGAAAAAAATATTTAAAACAGTTGAAAATGGTTGTCCTTTAGGAGCAGACCTGGAGAGATATATAACAAGGTTGCTATGCTTTCATTTCAAGACTATATGATTTTAAAATATGTTTAGGTAATACTTTATTAAATAATGAATGATTACTAAAAATAATTTAACAAAAGCCCCCCTAAAAGTTTGCTTTTTTAGATGAGAAAGTGGAAAGGAAAGGACAGAGCAAAGGCCAAGGGAGGAAGAGGGAGAGGGAAATAATGAATCAACAGCGAAAGAGAAAGGATGGAAAGAGTAGACTATCAAACATCTTAGAAAGTAGTTTTTAAATATGTTTTTCATTAAATGTAACAGAGGTAATCAAAATAATTTAACCTGATTGCTAATTACTGTCTCTGGAATGTGTTAAATTTGTAAATAAGAAATAAGTATCAGTAAAATATGGCTTAATTGCTTACACTGTATTACTTCATTCACTCCTCCCATCAGTATCCTAATTCAATTTAATCCTCTCTGCATAGATAGATGTCCCTCCCAGCTAGCCAGGCTGCCTCTAATCCAGCTCCTGTTCATTTCACAGAAGACCATATCTTCATAATGTCAGTTCAAGTAGTTACAGCAGTCCTTTGACCATGTTTAAATTACTCTGCCTGGCTCCTCACATTCAGTAACTTTCCAGAACAAATCTTTTGCTCCAGTCTGCTTACACTGCCATTCTTCCCCCCTCCCTCCAGTATTTCCTAAACCAGTGGTCAGCAAACTCATTAGTCAACAGAACCAAATATCAACAGTACAATTGAAATTTCTTTTGAGAGCCAAATTTTTTAAACTTAAACTTCTTCTAATGCCACTTCTTCAAAATAGTTTCGCCCAGGCCTTGGTATTTCATGAAACAGCCACACTCAAGGGGCCAAAGAGCCACATGTGACTCTCAAGCAGCAGTTTGCCCACCACTCTCCTAAACCATTGCCTTTATAGTTCATGCTGTTTGATCACTGAAGGGAAAAAAATATAAAGTTTTCCATTCACCAATCTCATCTACCCAAATTCTCCTCATCTATCAGAGTATACATAGCTCAAGACAGGTAGTCTAAAATGCCTTCTCTAAAAATTCTAAAAATCCCAGATTTAACCCTTTTGACACACACACACACACACACACACACACACACACACACACACTAGTGGCCCAGTGCACAAAATTCATGCATGGGGGAGGGGGATTCGCTTAGCCCAGCCTGCACCCTCTTCAATGGAGGATCCCTTGGGGGATGTCCAACTGCCTGTTTAGGTCCAATTCACAGAGATCGGGCCTAAACTGATAGTCGGACATCACTCTTGCAATCTGGGACCACTGGCCCCTAACCAATCACTTGCCTGACTACCTGATTTCCCCTAATTGCCTCTGCCTGCCTGCCTGATTGCCCCTAACCTCTCTGCCTGCCTGCTTGATCACCCCTAACCTCTCTGCCTGCCTGCCTGGTCACCCCTAATTTCCCTCCCCTGCCGGCCTCATTTCATCCCCAATTGCCCTCCCCTGCCAACCTGGTTGCCCCAAAATGCCTCCCCTGCTGGCCTGATCTCGCTCCCAATGCCCCTTTTTTGCTGGCCTGATCTCACCCCCAACTTCCCTTTCTGCCTCTGTGCCTACCACTATGGCTTTGTCCGAAAGAAAGTCAGACATCCAGAAGGTGGCTGATCAACCCAGTCTAATTAGCATATTGCCCTTTTATTAGTATAGATATTGGATAGGGTTGTTTAAATTCGAGGTGGGGAGCCTTTTTCAGCAGGAGAAGATGCTCTTGGCAGACAAAAAATACATAATCCTTATATATGGACTGATAGCCAGCCATATGCACTATACTGCCAAACCAGTCCTTAAAAAATTGAACCACTTTCTTTTTTTATTTATTTTTATTGTTTTATTGTTTAAAATATTACAAATAGTAATACATATGTCTCCTTTTTTCCCCCCTATTGAGCTCCCCACAGCCTTCCCTACCCCCCAATACATGCCCTCACCTGCCCCAC
>PVJN01054816.1:0-13282 GCA_004026805.1 Lasiurus borealis | reverse complement strand
GCTCTCGGGCAAAACATGCATCCGGACACCATTCACTGACACACAACAGAAATCAAAAGGGGTGAGGGAATGCTTCCCATTATCCACTCTGTTGAGTAAGGCCATGACCAAGAAAGGGTCGCTGAAGAATAGCCATGAACTGGCACTCCTGCAAATGAGAACAAAACAGATCAGTGGGCAGGATAAGGGCAAAGGAGCATCACTGCTCACAGTGACACATACATGAAACACTGAGGGTGAAACCTGTGTAGTGAAGGGGAAAATGGCTTTTGGGAAGACAGGCAGGGGAAAATGGCTTTTGGGAAGACAGGCGAAAACAGGGGGTCATTTGTGAGACATGGCGTGCAGCAAACACAAGCCCAGGCAAGGCATATCCAGTGCTTCCAAGCACAAAAGCTCCCTGACCCTCACAACCACGCACAGCAAAGGGGTGGGACAGAAGAACAAACAAGGGAATAACATGATTCAGCTCCTCGACGGCGGAGCTGGGGGGGTGGGCTTGGTTCCCATCCTTTGGGGACAAGGGCAAACACAGCATAGGTGGGGTTTCTGAGAATCCTGACCTGTGAAAAACCCATGAGCACACAGCAAGCCACCTACATGGTTTCTCCACCCTAAACTGTCCCACCCTGAAGGGACAGCAAGAAAGAAACCTAGTACATACCCACATATGGGATGGGGTAGAGAGGTGAAAAACATGGGGAGGATAAAGATAACTGGCCCTAAAGAATGTGAAATAAGCAGGATGAGGGAAGACAAGTCATGTGGCTGCTCTAAGGGCAACACTGGGCTCTTGGACACACAAACGAAAAACAGACAGACACTTGAAAGAACATGTACCGCCACTTTGAGATAACTCCCAAAAGCCAATATTTGTTACACCAAAAAAAAGGTTTCCATGAGAATTGTTGGGATAGAATCACTGCAAACTAACCCAAAAAATTCAAGCACAAAAGTAAAGTCAGACAGGCGGGGAACACAGCCACCAGCCACATGGTGAGCTTAGATATGGAATTCCTCAAGCCATAATTCATCAGCATAAGCTCCCGAGCAAAAGAAGCACATCAAATTACTGGTAGAGTAGAAACTAGTCCTGAGTTGGCCACCATGTTGTGTAGGGGTTTGGGACCTCAAGCATGGGCTGCTGTTCACGAGGTAGTGGAAGAGGGAAGCTGACTGCCATAGCACAATGTATAAAACACAATGCAACCCCTCTAGAGTTACAGATTGATCCAAGCATGCCTGTCACACAGTTGGAGGGAAAAGCACAAAGCACTCGAGGTCGTGGGCAGGGAAGGGTGAGATGGGAAAACAAAACTCCAGTGCGGAACATCTCCCAGATAAGATAGCACAGCAAGCACAAGCATATGATGAAACATGGTTGGTGCTGGGAAGCCAAGCACTGCACCACAGGCACACTCAACACTTTCCCATGTCATTTGCAAAAAGGAAAGCCCCCACATGAGGGGAGATCAGAAACTTGAGCTAAGAGAATCACCAAAAATTACTGGGGAAGTAGGAAGAACAATAACGGCAATAACAGGATGTACCGCAGTGGACAGGATACTACAAGATGTCACAAAGGCACTGAGGAATGCCCCCATGCTCATAAAGTTTCATACACTGACACCCCCTAGACTAATAGAAAAGACACCTCTTTCGTAGCAGGTGCGTTAAAGTGGAATTAGGTCTTTGCAATGAATGAAAGTGGAGATAGGGTCAATAAATGCAGCGCTCTTAAACATACAAAATGTTCCACAAGCACCCACATATGAACAAGCCAAAAAAAAAAAAGCACCGCAGGATATAGGTGTAATGGAAGACCAATGACAAGCAAAGGGGTGGGGAGGAGAGGATGACACAAAATAGGCACTTTTAAACCAGTGAGGGGAACCTGACTCCATTGGAACAGCTATAGTTTCCAGGCTAAGGAAGTAGAGCGGGGTAGCCTGCGACACTTTTGGACTCCAGTCAAGGGTCTTGTATCATGCTGCACACAAAACATGAGATCCTGTTAAAACGGCTATGGAATGCAGGTAACTCCAGTGGAAAATGATTGAGGAGGGGGCTCCCCTCTTCTCAAGCTACAGAGAACAAGGAGCACTTGGTGTACCAAGCCTTCCATCCAGTTGCACTTCAAAAGACAACACATATAAAATGTGCCTGGGAGTGCTGATAAATCAAAAGGCGTGCATACCTGCATCTCAAGAGCATATCAAAGAGTGATTCAGACATTACGTAGGGGGAGGCCATGGGACTATGATATGGTGGTGCATTTGACATTTACATCATAGCTTAACAGAATCCAGGTCACAGTGCTCCCGTGTCGGCAGCTCTCCATCAGCGATCATGGACTGCAGGGGTTAATGACTCCAAAACAAACTTGTAAGAATAAACAGTACAGACAGTGGTGGCAGCGGGAATAGCAGCTGGGCAAACTAGGCAAAAGGAAACATGCTTGGTCAAGCACATGACTTGGCCTGCTTTTGCACAGGGTGAGGCAGGCCATGAAGATGCAGTCCTCTGTGAGTGCTAGGCAAGCAGCCAGGGGCCAGCCATGCTTCCCAGTTAAGGGCAGGAAACATGACACAATACTTGATAACTTTGGGATATGAGAGGGCAGGGAATGGGAATCCAATATACTTCAATTACACATGACGGATGTTCATGCCAGGGCTAACAGCCAAAACATGTCACTCTTACACTATGATCAATTGAAATAAAATTACAACACAATATGGGAAAACTATTAAAGGGAAAGGAATAAGAGACGGTGGGACATAGCTGAACAAGAAAAGATTTGTGGCCACAGGGGGAAAGAGACATCAAAGGAATTACCATTACTGGATGCAGCCTTCTGGTGGAAATTAACTGGATCACATATTTTCATTACATGAACAGGGACACTCTAGCCACTGGTAGTGACATGTCAGTAAATGTGTGAGGGGTGGGGGGGGTGTGACTGACAAGTTGAAATAAGACAGGACGGGCTCTTGAAACATGCCACATTCAGCTGTTCTACATGCAGTTTACAGGGAATCAATAACAGTTATCAGGAGAGCATGCAGACTGCCATCATGAGTGCAAAACAACACACCTCTGTCATTATAGTGATCCCAATTCCATTTGAAACAGTGCCTGCGGCTCCCAACAACAGCAATCATGGACAGTTTGCAAGAGAATCCTGTGAACAGCTGGGACAATGATTCTGGCAGTGGCAGTGGGAATGGTGATTGGGGGGAGTAATAAAAGGGGATCATAATTTCTCCAAACAAACTAATTGGCAAATTAGATTGGCAGCCACCAAGCAAGAAGCAGCCCATGACCATGCAGCATCTGTGGGTGTGCTTGCACAGGACCCACAAGGGAATAAATTGTGAAAATTCTTTCAGCAGATGCAGGGAAAGTGAACAGACCAGGCAAGAGCTGGGTATTAGGTGGCATCAAGTCACTGCACTCGATGCGACAGCTGGGATATCAGTTCCACAACCCTGGCATCACTAACAACTGGGAGCCTGTGCTGAGCTGCTGCAATAATTTCCATTGACTTCAGAACAAGGAAACACTGATCCAGATATGAAATGGACAGCAACTAGAGTAGCACTATAGCATGATAAAGTAAAGAGTAAATGAGAGCTCAGAACACGGGGTAGAAACACAGCGGTTAAATAAAGACTACTGTACATGTCCTTGCACCATAAACTGCATGAACATTGTGGAGAAATTTGCTGGACTGTGCAACTACAACTGCCAATGTGCTCATAGAGAGTACACTAATATTAAGAGCACAGGTACATGGTAACAGGTGGGTCCAACAATGATGGATGGTGAGAAAGAGAAGCTACAGACTCATCTTACAACACCTGCTTTATACAGCAATTCCATACCCACAATTCTCTGGCACATAATGTCAATGATGCATACGACAATATGGGTGAGATTACAGTCGGTAGCAGAGTGCAACACTGGGTAATTTTAAATGGAGGGCGCTTCAAGTCAGAGTGGTAAGCAAGATAGCTGCACTATTCTGGCTCCACAATGTGGTTCAATACAAACTTCTCCACAAAATGAGGGTTATGGATAGTGTGGTTGGGAAGGGTGGCAATCTTGACAACTGAAGGAGGAACAGACTTTCAAGGCATGGAATGGAATGACTAGAATGATGGCAATAATGGTTGATGGAAAAGGGGAGAGTGCTTTATAAGCAGGTGCACATCATGGACCGCCATAAATAAGCAAGCCCTATGGAGCAATCTGAAATGCTCCTTGCAGCTCATTTCAACAGCAGGAAAAGAGTGGCAGGACAAGGGTTGTCAATGGGAAACTGGGCACAAGCTACTATGCTGAGCTACTGCCAGAACATTCAAACATAACCATAAATGAAAACACGACAACTTGTAATATTCACAGAAAAAGACTGCTTTCAGACTTTCATTTTCTTCATACAAAGTGCAGAAAAATTGAACACAACAGATTCAAAAAGATATACTGGACATTTAACATTGCAGTGTGCTCATTCATTCATACTCTACAAAATGAGTAACACACAAACCTTAAATGTGTATAGCAGGGGCTGGAAAAGTAAGGATGAAATCACTGCTATGATGATGTGTATGTGAACTGAATGATGAACACCTGGGGAATGCATTGGTACACATGGGATCAGGGAAAGTGACTAAATATTCAACACAACATCAACATCAACTTGCATATCTTTTGAATAAATGTTCAGTTGCATGACCATTTCGGGGAGGTGGGTAGCTGAAGGATGAACATTTAACTTCTCTGAGAACTCAACTCCTTCCAAGCAAAAATGGGCAGATGGGGTGAACAAATGACAATGAAGCAACTAGATAGGAAGGAGGGAAGTATTAGCTACCTCCTATGAACAATGGGCAACAACTGATGGAACACTGAAACACGATAAAACACGGGAACATTATACTTGGTTCTCTTTTACATGCAACTTACAGAACAGAGGAAGAGGGGATGTGATTGGCATGGAACAGGCATGAAGTAAACTAGAATGCAGATGAGTCCCATGACACAAGGTTAGCACCTCATATCTGCACAATGATATGAATCGAACTAGGCAGCGGACCTTGACATACTCACCAAGTTACTTCATTGAATTCCCAGACACTTTTGGCAGACTTCCAATAAACTTGGAGGCCGTGAATGACTATTACCACCATTCAACCAAATCATCTTTGAAAAAACGCAGTGTCAAATAAACACTCGTGAAACTAGAAAACACTGGATGAAGTACACAAAACTACAATGACTTAAAAATAGATAACTGCTAGCAGGGATAAACTGGTCACAGGATATTGGATCCAGGAGAAAGTTTACAGAACACTATTCAGGCATGCACATTTTTTGGAGGGCAACTTAGGCAGACTATAAACACACATCACTTGCACAAAATAATTCAAGTTACATACTTAAACATGGCCTACAATGCTGTCGCAGCAAACACATCAGACTTTACAATATATGTCTTGGGACGCAATACATAACAGAATACACATCTAGTTGCTCCACAATGAGTTTCAGTAAACACTGAGATTACATGAAGGAAATATGCAAACTAAGGGGTGACCATCACAGCAATGGGCAACATAGAAGACATTGAGATCAGATACATGTGGTAGGAGAACGATGGCATGGGGAGGTACAGTACTAATACAGAAGCTGAAAACAAGACTTTTAGGAACGGGAAGGCAGGCAGTAACATGACATCTATTGTACAGAAGGTCATTGGAAATCACAAACAGGACTTCACAGTCCCACATAAACAGCATCAACAGCCCTCCCACAGAGGATCACCTCACTCTCTGTGAAATAAGGCAAAAAATTCAGGAGCAACATCCTAAAAATATCCTTTAACGAAGATGGTTCAGGATACGGCAACATTCCAAACTGTAAATAAAATACACAGAACAGGTGAGAACACTGCAAATGGCACAATGTCTATATATTATCCACAAATAACAACCAGCCCAACTTCATACAGGCAGACAAAACAGGAGAAGGAAAGAGGAGTGAATCAAACAGACTAGTACACAGATGCCAGATTGGGACTCTCACACAACACATTTCAATCTCCTATTATTAAAATAAAAAAAAAAAAGGCAGCGAGCTTGAGAAACACCAAAATTGCCTCAGATACTTGAAACACTATGGACATGTAAAAGGACACTATTCAATAAAAAAATAGACTAGGATGACTTAATGAGGTAAAAAGTTAAAGCCTCAACACACCCAAAAACCGAGGCTGCATGCGCATTACCATACACATTCCTAGCATACACAAACACAGGCTTTTCAAGGATACATGAGCATGACATGAGGGTGTCGCCTCACACACACATTCCAAATGCAGTTCAAGAATGGGTAGCTCGGCACAAAGAAAAGACCTGAAGGCACGGCTCCCTCCATAGCGAGAGCAACATCAGTGCCAAGCACACACACATGAGGAAAAAGAGCTAAATACAAAATGAAATGCTTTAGCATCCGTG
Organism: Lasiurus borealis; assembly: GCA_004026805.1. Classification (NCBI taxonomy): domain Eukaryota; kingdom Metazoa; phylum Chordata; class Mammalia; order Chiroptera; family Vespertilionidae; genus Lasiurus; species Lasiurus borealis. The sequence goes on along the minus strand of PVJN01054816.1, from coordinate 6,761 downwards.
ACAAAAACAGGATGACATTTTGGTTACAAAAACTCAAAAAATAAATCCGCATGAATGACGAATAGGATATAGAACACTCTAAGAGGGAGCTCAGTAAGGGACATAAAAAATAACCTTTGCACACGAACTGAGAAATTGACAAAAAAAGCGAAAACTTATGCCAAAACCAGTTTGGCTGAGTAGACGGAATATGGGCCTGCACAATGAAAGGTTAAAAATCAATTATGCTCGCCAGTATTTACATGGCCAAAACACACTTCCCCACTGACGTGTGCAGAAGTCGGCTGATAACTACTTCTCTCGCATAGGTTTCACACTTTCTCTGCATTCCTTCCTCTCCATAAAAAAAACCAACAGCCAGGAACGGTTTGTCTCAGTGGATAGATCATCAACTTTCGGACTGGAAGGTCCCAGTTTGGATTCCGGTTGGAAGCATTTGCATTGGTTGCACGCACATCTCCGCTACGGGGCATGCAGCAGGCAGCTGGTTGATGTTTCTCTCACATCAATGTTTCTGACTTTCTATCTCTCTCGCTTCCTCTCTGTGAAAAACAATAAAATATATATTTTTAAAATCAACAACATTTACTTTAAAAAAAAAAACATTACGCTTCCTTAAAATACGCTACTATCCACTGCTTGGAGATACACTGACACCATACCCAACAGGATCATACGCTTAGCAACAACCTCAAATACAAGCAATGCACAACAGTGTTTGAGACTGCTCTAAATGAAACACCAAATTTCACTCTGAGGTAATTATAGTGGAGCCAAATTTGAAAACATGGCCACGCCAATAACCTTGCTCCCCCTACATACACACCCACTGTGGGAACCGGGCATCTATCACTACCTAAGGACAGCTTGACATCACAGTGGCACCTGGCACAATCCACACCGCCATAATACTAATGATGGTTGCAATCTCATATGCTCTCTCTCCTTCTCGTTCTACGACATCCACCTTCATAGTCTTCTCTGACTTCATGAACACTATGTCAGATACCAAGATACTCAAAGAGATGCTACTATCCCAACCAAAGGCTTCTCCTCAGATCACAAACACATACGTGGCCCTTGGGCCCCACAAAAACCATAAGAAAAATAGGAAAGAATGTATGAAGCGAAGGCCACAGATATGCAGACACGATTCCAGGTGTAGAAGCTCTAACTTGGTGAACGCTATACAACCTCTTGCTGACTGACATAACCCCTAAGAGAGCCTCAAAAAAACTAGCTTCCAGCCCATTTAACTTACAAGACCTACCTGTCGCTGACAGCAACAACACCAAAACAAACCACCAGCCAAGTAGGTGTGCATTGCCGAGTAAGCAATAGAAATTCATTCATCGCTCCATCCATCCATCCATCCATCCATTCACCCATCCATCCGTCCTTTACAATCAACAACCACAGATGGGGCATTCCCTAACATCAAAGAAGGAGAGGAACGACACAAGTGTAGACAGTCAACAACTCAGTATAGTTAGAGAACCTCATAATAAATAATTAAATAACATGGAAAACATTCCCTGAAAAAAAAATGGCAGCAAACAGGAACCTAAACGCTCGAGAATCATACTGTTTCAAAGAGGGAATGGGACCTGCCAATATGAAAAGAAAAAATGGACAAGCATACATGCATGACAGCTCCAAATGAGAAGGGTGTCTGCAAAACCACACATTAGGGCCAACGAGGACCACTGAAAGGACAATGTTCCTCCACTCTCACACATTATCTGCGTAAGCCCACGCTTGCCCAAAAGAACAAATAGACATGTGGCAACGTCCAGGAAATTCGAACTCTAGGAAGGCCTCTGTAAAAGGCCATGCATGGTTATGGTAGCCAAGCACGGTCAGCAGATGCCTTCACATCTAAGGTCATCGTGCATTACCTACCCCAAACCTTGCATTCCATTATAAACGTTCACGTCACCGATACCTCACAGGGCTCATCTTCTATATAACAACACAGGACACAACAGTTGACTCTGCTCTTACCTCATACTAATTTTACTAAAAAAAAACACACACAAGAAAAAAAATACCTCCATGCGGATGCCTGTCACAAGCCACAAACACATGAACTAAACCACTGCATGGTAGGATGATAACTGTCATGACTCCAGGGACACGCCCTTTCCACAGATCTTTCACACACATAAATACAAACAAACAGAAATCCTCCATTCTACCAGGGGTCAGACAGCAAACACAGTCTATGCCACAGCAAGCAAAACAAGACCATGACTCACCCTAATGATCGTGGGAGAATATAAAAATGAAACCAACGGACAATACTGGCAATAATAGATACCTGATAATCACATCTCAACACACTGCTTAAATGTCTACAAAATACAAAACCCTCAGACTCAACCACCAGAAATGGAGTGCACTCATCAACCTAAGCCTTCTCCTCGTCCTTCTGATTCTCTCCTCCTCCTCCTCCATCACCATTCCAACCTATCTATCCTACATCTTCATCTCATCCCACCAATATACTTCCAAAAACACTCATTCAATCAACAATATCACCTTTAAAAAACACTTCTGTGATTTAAAAAAAAATTACAAAGACAACGCAAACATAACCATGGAATGCAAACATATACCTTCCTAAAAAAAAAAAAAAAGGAGGACACGTTTGATCATCTTTCACTTACACTTACAAGAAAACAAAGGAAGGCAAAAGAGATAGACAAACACGTGCATGCAATTATATCACATCTTTCCATACCCTCCTACATTGAGGACAACCGCACTGGGAAAAATGTTCAAAACAGACACAAGGAACGACATCAACGGGATACAACAGACTTATAGAACGATGATGTCATCGCGTTTTGCCACATGGTTCCTCTATTCACTTTCTCAACTTCTCTATAATGCACCACTGTCCTACAATACTCATCATTTAAAAAAATCAACACACAGGATTGACTCCCTTCTAACATCATCACGCCATAAAAAAACGGATTCATTTCTAAACACTGCAAATAGAACAATGCAGTCATTATCCCACATATCCAGGACACAATGCTCTCAATCGTTACCAACAGTAATCAAACAAAACCTCACACACATCTTCAAAAAAACCTCACACACATCTTCGACCCTACACTCACTAAACGGCATCAACAAATAACAGCCAACAACTACAACACTCTTTCCACACTTACAATACTTTCACTCACATCATGGACACTGCATTTCACATCACCATGACCTCTGCATAACTCACCTCTTCAATGCACACAAAACATACTGGACCCGTCATACCCCAGGGAAACAAGGATAGCAAATGCCAAGGATGCCGAACCCATTCTCACACGGGAACAACATTGAAAAACACTTTCTATACACGACACTCGGACACGCTGGCTCAATCATATACTTTGGGGTTCTGCAACATTCATCAAATACCAACGTGCACACAATCTTCCTCCATCACCCACCACCTAAACAGGGCCGGAAACAAGCAAAACACAACACATATATTACATCCTTTGAAAAACAACACCGAAGCCAACTCATGCAAGAGGACAAGGAAGAACTCAGAAAACACACAACACTGACAGGAACCCTAGCTTGCCACTTCAACAACAATTCAACAACCCGAAACACTCCTGGGTTTCACTACACATTAAAAAACTCAGGATGGAAAAATGTGAGGACACACTGCTTTGGATGCATACCATATGAAACAATTTTACTACAACATTGCCCATCAACAAAAATGTAGGTGCGCAATAATTCACAGCCACATTTTTGGTACAGTACAAACAACAGTTCAGCAATAGTCAGTTATTTCAAATTCACCATGGAACTTGGTCTCAAACAAGGTTCATTCATTTAGGAACTTGACATTCCTATGCTCTACCTGATGCAAAATAAAGAACACAAACTTTCTCACATTAGTCTTTCACTGGACAAAACATGGACCAAGGAGGCAAAACCAAAAAAAATGCACTTTACTTAAACGGCACCAATACATTCCATCTTCACTCCTTCTTCACATATTGCAAGGAAACCTGTGTTCATTTCCTTAAAAAATCATTCTCATGAGGCAGACAAATGCACTTACCACACTTGGTATTTCTGGGCAACAATAACAACTGGGTCGTAGAGACCAGTAGACATCTTACAAGCTCTTTTACTTTAAAATTTTCAGCTTTTTTGGAAATTACTCTCATTCACTAGCACCAAATGTTACACCAGCTCTGCCTTCATGAACAAGGCAGGCGGCTAGGGGCTTTTTGCATTTTAAATTCTGTATCGACATTTGCCTATTGCACTTTAACGAATAATTTGCCCGCCTTCCAGGAAACAACCTTCAGAACATTTAACAGATAAAGAAAAATAAAACATATTGATTCATTGCCGAAACATTTTTTTGCTCGGTGGGTAGAGAGTCGATCTGTGGACTGAAAGGTCCTAGGTTCAATTCCAGTCAAGGGCATGAACCTTGGTTGAGGGCACATCCCCAGTAGGGAGTGTGCAAGAGGCAGCTGATCGATGTCTCTCTCTCATCGATGTTTCTAACTCTCTACACCTCAACCTTCCTCTCTATGCAAATAAACAATAAAATATATAACAAATATATTGATTACTTTTAACTTACTCAACCTTTCCATGACATTTCCAAATGGTCGTATTAAAAAAAAATACATTTCTGCCGGAAACGGTTTGGCTCAGTAGTTACAGCATCACCCTGCTGACTGAAGGATCCCGGGTTTGATTCCCGTCGGGGGCATGTACCTTGGTTGCGGGCACATCTCCAGTGGGGGGCGTGCAGGAGGCGGCTGATCGATGTCTCTCTCATTGAAGTTTAGGACTTTCTATCCCTCTCCCTTCTTCTCTGTAAAAAAATCAATAAAGTGTATTTTGAAAAAGTACATCTCTCTTAACAGACAAATTGACTTTGGAAAACATTTCAGGGACAGTCCAGTGTCCTAAACTTATTCTAAAAGTCTTCACATAGACTTGGAAAAATCATACATATATATATATATATATATATATATATATATATATATATATATATATATATATATATATATCTTTAGAAAGATCATTTAAACATTGTACACTTCCATTACTTACTCAATATCAATTACATTAAAACTGACTCGCATATTTCATGCTCTTTTTTAAATATATTTTCTTGGTTTTTCACAGAGCACAAGGGAAAAGGACAGAGTTACAAACATCAATGACAAGGATGCATCCATCAGCTACCTCCTGCACGATCCCCGTGGGAAGGTGCCAGCAACTAAGGTGCATGCCTGCCCTGGACAGGAATCGAACCTGGCAGTCCAACGCTCTATCCACTGAGCCAAACCGTTCTCGTCACATTCTCTTCTTTCATTACAATAACTAACACAATGTAAATTACTAATGACCGCACAATCACAACATTCACTTTCTCAAAAATGCACTCTTACATTCTAGCCATTGACTTACCGCAACCAGATCATTTCTCACCAATTCCATCGCCGTCGGACACTTCCGCAGCTCCTCGTTGGACGTAACAGATTGAATACTTACCATGTCTAAAATCAAAATGCCTTTACATTTTCAACCATACATTTCAAAGAAAATACAAGACACAGTCAACGAAGACATTCACTTCTATCTTCTACACTTCATGAGGCAGAGTCACATCAACATGTCACTATTATGTCATTTCAATAGATTTACACAAAACCTCATTTTACTTTAGGAAATAAGCTTCACAATTTTTTAAAATATATTTTTATTGATTTTTTACAGAGAGGAAGGGAGAGGGATGGAAAGTCAGAAACTAACATTGAGAGAGAGACATCCATCAGCAGCCTCCTGCCCATCCCACATTGGAGTTGTGCCCGCAAGCAAGGTACATACCCACGACCGGAATTCAACCTGGGACCTTTCAGTCCACAGGCCGAGGCTCTATAAACTGAGACAAACCGGTCTCGGCAAGCTTCACAATTTTTAACTTTACAGCCAACGGGCCTTAAACAGCAGCTGCCTTTTAAGAGAAACACTTCGGGCTTCTACAGATTGCCGTGAGAACCCAGCCTCTTGCTTTGCAGGGGCCATACCCAACATCTTTCTTAGGATACAAAAAAACCTTGGTTTTTATTCTCAGAATAGAAAAAACTCATGCTCAGGTCAAAAAATACTTTAAAAATAAAAAAATATTCCACAGTTGAGTGCATTCCTTTTTACAATGCCATTTTCCTTAACGTGGGCACACAAAGCACCGATCCATTACAATTCTAAAAAATTTTTCAGTCACTAACTAGGAGATGTAACAAACATGAGGCCATTGAATACGCCTTTCTCGGGGAGTGCCGTCCATACTGGATGGCCAACTGACTCCCTTTCCCCACCTCCTTCCTTTCCGGGAAATTTCACTCATGCTCTGGCATCTACTCTTTGGATTTTACTTATTTTTTACATCATCATTTTTATTCATGCTTTCATTTTTTAAGCAAAGAGAACTTTTTTCTAAACAAACAATCATGGACACTTGCTGATAGATTCCTTTCATCCCTTTCACTGACTGGTTGAGCCTCATACAATATCACTTTGACCAGAAAAAAAAAAGGAAATAGCAACTCACTGTTGGACGAGCGCCTGCATCCAGTCACAGAGCCTGCCAACAAAACCTTTCTTCTCCCGCTCACACTCATGCTGAGCACGATCTGCCTCAAACTCTGCCTCCTGGTCATCATTACGGTGTCAATCTTTAGCAGCTACCCTTTTCACTG